>JASAON010001656.1:0-236535 GCA_030849065.1 Jaenimonas drosophilae
CCCCCGCCCCCAAATAGCGTTTCCCAGGTACGACCGCGGGACGAGACTATCGGAGGGACGACGGCAGACATATTTTGTTGTGTCTAGGGTCTGACCGGACCAAAACCGGGGGATAGTGGAGAGAGCTTGGGATCTGGTGAATCGTGAATATTTGTCGAGAAAACTGACCATAGTCGTCCGAATTTCGCATTTTCCCCACTACTATGGTAGGGCTTTCCATGGCCACTTGGTATTGTGTGGTGGGTTCTATTTTCTGGAGTATCTCGGTAGATACCGATTTGGTCCCTCGAAATCCCTTTTGATCGACCACCAACGACTCTCTCCCGAATCCCATAATTGATCTAGTACCCTTGTGGCTCAGTTGGAAAAGATACCCGCAGTCCAAGCTTTGGATGCGGGTTCAATTCCCCACCACTTCATAGTATTCCGCTATTGAGCCTGCACCCAGGCCCCACATGCGGTGTGCAAAGTTCCGCGTCGAGGGCGGGCGGGGCAAGCCCCACCCACGCCCCCGACGCGGGGAGGGGGGCACAAATCCGACATTACGAGACGTCGCTGCGCTCCGTATGCTATCCCTAACCCTAACCCGATAGTTTCGTCCATTTATACCCTATCGGCAAAGCGTATTGTCCGGCGCTTTTCGTGCCCGCCCGCCGAACAAATGGCGGCGGTTGGAAAGATTGGAGAAGGAAGCAGCATGTGAGCCTTTGGTATATCCTTCTTTTGATTGTACGCAACAGGGGGGAGAAATGGTTGATAAAGGAGTGTATGTTTGGGCTTGGGTCTGGAGGAACGCGCGGGTGGCTGCCGGGTGGTGGTTTGGGGGGTTGGGCGTCGATAGTATTTGCGGATTCTATTCTTGTGCAAACCGGCGGGGCGGTGGCTGGGACACGGGTACGGGGTGTGGGTTTGACTTCCCCCCGCCCCGGTATCCCCGTAGACGCACCCCCCACCGGACAAAGGAACACCACCGGCGAACCGCACACGAGGCGGCGCACGATTGAATATAGTCCCGCCGCGCGAGCCTAATACAGAGGCGGCGTTAGATTTCTGAGAAGTTCTGTACTTTTCGTGTTGAAAGAAAGAGGGGCGGGCGGGCGGGGCGGGGGTTCTCTTGTGGGTATTGCTGGCTGGGGTCGGTGGCGGATTGTGGGGGTGGGTTTGGGGGGCTTCGCCGGATGCGAAGGCCATTGCGCATCATCCCCCCCCCCCCCGCGGGGAACGCCGGGAATTAACCCCAGCCGCAGCAAGCGTTTTTTCATCTACCGTAAAAAAAAACGCCGCGATAGGAGGAAGACCCTTTCAAGCGGCATTAGATAGAAGCGGGGTCGGTGCGGTCACGATGGCTTCGGTGGCTGGGGCGGGTTTCCCAGTCAAACCGCAAGACCAAAGAGAACCAGTTCAAAACGCGCATGTTTATGCTCGCAAGGGGGATGCATGAAGCACTTCTTTTTTTGTTATTGGCGGCAGGGGGCCCGGGCCCCGACAAATGGGTATAGGAAACAAGCCCCCCCGTATGCAGTTAGTTTCTGGCGGAGAGAACCATCAAGATGCCCAAACAGCAGCGCCAACAATGGCGCATGAACAAACCCCCCCGCTCAAAAAAAAAACCGAAGAAGCAGAAGTTTGGAGCTCCCCACGATTAACATGCAGCAAAAATAACTGGATGGAAGAGGGCGAAATACGATCCGGATTTTGACACGCGCCGCACAGACGCAAAGCGCCGGCCGCGGCCGCGAAGCCGGCCACACTGAAGAACGCCCCGCGGCACTTAAGCCAACGGAATCGCGCAAAGCCCCCCGACCGCCAGCATAGTATTTCCGGAGGTGGATACGAGTCTCGCACCGCCATTTGAGAACACCCGCCGCGCATCGAAACCGCGAGGTCCCCCCCCTCGCGACAAGAACAAGGAACTTGCCGAATTCTTCCGACGCAAGTTCCTTCAACCCGCCCGCAAACCCCCGCCTTGCGGCGGATACAAGCGCCAGGTTTGGGGTCCATTGGGGGCTGGCGGGCGCGGGGCGGGCGGCGGGGATGGTGCCGTTTGCGGTTCGGGGGAGGGGGAGATTGGCGGCGAGGTGCGAAATCCCCATTTTAACCGCCAGCCCCACAGCAAGCGCTCTTACCCCACATATGTTTACCTACGCCCGGGGGGTATAGATGAAGGCCCCATTTCTCGCTATGGGCGCCTCGGGGCAAGAGCCCCGCCCCTGCCCCGGGGTTTGTTTTGGGTGTGGATGGGGGGGGGGGGGGCGGGATTCCGGAATGAGGAATTGATGTTTCGTTCTGTATGTATGATTCCCCCCCCCTCCCCAAGAAACCCCGATTTGAGAGAGCCGCGCCACCCGCATGCGGTAAACACGGAACGCCATAGCGGTATCGAAACGGCCCCCGTTGTGTTTTGATGTTCGCCGCGCCAAAAGAAAAGCGCCGCCCGCGACGAAGAACGCCGCCGGGACCATTTCGTCAAAGCGAGCGGCGGCGCGCGAGGCCGGCGGTTTGCAGGCACACCATCGGCGCGGCGCAGCCAGAATTCCGCACCAGCCTTTGAGAACAACGGCAGCGGGTCGCTACCGCCCGCGGGGATGGGGCCCCCGTGGGGCTTGCGGCGCGCGGCCGGGGGGGGGGGGCGGCCCGGTGTTTTTCGTTCGGGGCGTATGGCTGCGGGGCGTTCAAAGGAAGGCTGCGTTGCGCCGGAGTTTTTTTGGGGGGGATCTCCGCAAAACGGGGTTTGGTAATTTGGGGGGGGGGGCGCCGAACCGAACGGCGGCGGTTTTCATGGCGGGGGGGGGGGGGCTTGTCGGCGCCAAATGGAATTTCCAATGGCAGGACCCGCGGGCCGCACCCCCGCCGCGCCAAGGGAACCAAAATGCGACTGGGATTCCCCATACCTGCCGCACCATTTGGTTCCAAACGCGCCCCCCCCCCCCCGGTGGGACCCCCCCGGCGCGCCCCGCGCGGGTTTGCGGGGGCGTGTGGCCGGGCGGGGGGGGGGCGGGGGGGGGGGGGGGGGGGCCCCCCCCCGGCGGGGGGGGGGGGGGGGGGGGGGGGGCGCCGGCGCCGCCATCGATCACTCGCAAAAGAAGTCAGGCCCCGGCGGCAGCTTTCCCGGCGCAACCGACCTTCTGCGCGATCGCCCGCGCCATATTATTTCTTTTGAGGGTTCGCTCATGCCGGGTTCGGCTGGATAAGTTGTGGTCAAATTGAATTCTTCTTCGCACACTGAGAAAAATGTTATACTCGGAATCTGCGTGGTGTTTCTTGGCTTTCCGCTGCAACCGCCAAGGCTATTTGCTGACCATTTCCCCTCTACTCTTCAATTCAACTTTTTAAAAAAACAATCTCTTCATTCCTAGTTGTCCCCTGTAGAAGCGGGTAGCTTAAAAAGAAAGCGGTATCTGAGGCAATGACTCCTGAGGAGAAAGCAGCTCTTCAAAAGAAGTTTGAGGCCATGCTCTCCTCTGACTCACCTCAAGCACCTTCCCACGATTCAGACAAAGAGAGCGTGGAAAGCGGCAACAATAAGCAAGTCCCTGAGCGACATGACGACAGTTGCAACCAAGCTGCGGAGACACTTAGAATTAATGCGAAGA
The DNA here is from genome assembly GCA_030849065.1 of Jaenimonas drosophilae. NCBI lineage: Eukaryota > Euglenozoa > Kinetoplastea > Trypanosomatida > Trypanosomatidae > Jaenimonas > Jaenimonas drosophilae. Next base: position 3,594 of record JASAON010001656.1, read on the forward strand.
GTGAGTACGTTGAAATCACAAATATTCGTTTGTTTTCTATGGAGGAATTGGATCTGAGTGTTCTGTCGGAGTGCACGTCTTTGTCGCTACGAAAGAATTTGATCCATGAGCTCTCACCGCTGCCGCTGCCGCTGGCTGAAAGGCTTGATTGTCTTGATCTATTTGACAACAAGATTCGGAAGTTGGGATCATTTTTTACGACCGCGGTATCGGCAATAGAGGGAGGCGCATTAGCTCCGCAGCACGTTCCATGTCCATTTTCTTCCTTGACGAAGTTGGATCTGAGCTACAACCAGATCAAGAAAATCGCTGGGCTCGATGCTCTTGCTGGGACCCTGAAAGAACTCTATCTGGTTGAGAACAAAATCAAGACGATTGAAGGACTTGACAGCCTCGTAAATCTGGAGCTATTGGAGTTGGGTGGAAATGGCATTCGCGACATTGGCAATGGTTTGGCAAAGCTTGTTAACTTGCAGCAGCTTTGGCTTGGGAAGAATAAAATCAAGAGTATTGGAACTTCCCTTCACAACCTGAAGAGCTTAACCCTGATTAGTCTTCAGGCGAATCGCATCACTGAAGTGAGTTCAGAAAATTTTTTGGAAACAGCCCATCCTGTTCTCCGAGAGCTGTACTTGTCTGAGAATGGAATCGAGGTAATCGAGAACTTGCCCCTTCATACGCTACGAACATTGGATGTCAGCTTCAATCCAATTAAGACAATTTCCGCGGAAGTGGTCAACACGAGCAATTTCCCGTTGCTGGAAGAGTTCTGGCTGACTGATGGAAAACTTGACAACTGGGAAGATGTAGCCAAGCTCGCTCCATTTGAGAAGACCCTTCGCACTGTTTACTTGGAGAGGAATCCGATTGAACAAGACAAACGGTATCGCGACAAGGTGTATATGCACCTGCCGTTTGTGACACAGATTGATTCCTGGCCCGTCGTGAATAAAGGAAATTTGGAAGCTGATAGAGCAATTCAGAGACGCAGCTAATCTGGGTTAGCAACTCGGCGAAGACTACGTGTCACATCCTTTACACTCTCATGATGCCCAGCCAATACAATTGGAGCCAATTCTCTTGTAGCCATTACAATTGCAACAAGTTCTTTCATTTCTTTTATTTTTTTTGCTTCTGCATAGTTTTTCCCGTCAACATGCAGCAAATCCACCCCGAAATTAAGGCCCTTAATGACCAGTTGAGGCCTCTCCTTAAGGAGCTCCAAGACCTCGGTGAGCGAAAGGGCAAGCTTATTGAGTCACGCCGACAGCTTGGTGCACAAAAGAGCGAAAATGAGCTAGTTCGTGATGAGCTCAACAAGCTAGAGCCAGATGCAACCGTGTACAAGCTCATTGGCCCTGCTCTAATTCCACAGGATCAAAGTGACGCGAAGACCATCATCGGTAATCGTCTTGACTACATCAATGGCGAGATCAAGCGCACCGATACTGGCATTTCTGACATTGACCGCAAGGAGAATGACCATCAGAAGAAAGCCCAGGATCTGTACAGGAAGATGCAAGAGAAACAATCTCAGCTGATGCAACAGGCACAGCAAAACAACTAAACATAACTAATATCTGTTGTATTCCATCTGGTCCTGTGAAAGTACTGCCGCCGCCGCGGTTTCTTGGGTGTCTCAGCGCGCGTTTGATGCGTTGGAGTCTCCACTGTGTATTAATTGTTTGACATTAATGCAACCCTCTCCATTTCATTTTACACTACAGGTATGTGATGGAAGCTCGCAAGAGTAGCTGGGCAAGTGCCCATGCGCAGCTATGGACATCGAGCTGTGACGAAGATTCTGGAGCGAGAGTATTTCCGTTAGACGTTGACTGCTCTTCTACGGTCCGCTCAACGGATGGAACAACGGGGCCAGCAAGCAACGCTCTTTTTGTCTGGGCCGAAGACCTGAGGCTGCCCAATAGAGATAAAAATACGATTCGGCAACTCCTAAAGCTTATGGACAGCTTATTAAATTCTGCCCATTCTCATGGCGTCACGGTATTAGAAAACCATGCAACCATTTTTAAAGACATTGCTCTTTCTTTGTCAGAAAGCGCTCAACATACGCCAGATGTTGATTTACTACTACAAACAGCAGCACGTTCAGCTGTTGTTGACACCAGCATCTGTGATGCTCGGCTAGGCGCGCCACCAATGCGAAACAATGAACACAGCCAACTGATAAATGAGCTTCGAAAAGTTGCCGATACTCTTGAGCAGTGTGGTTACGGTGACTCAACCCGCTCAGCGTCAGAGAACCTCCTAGAGTTAGTGGGAGATACCGAGCAGCTGAAGCGTCAGAACAATTTGCAGACCATATTGTGTCAATCATATGAAGCAACTGTTCAGCGAGTGATGGCATCGTACGGCGAGGTGCTTTTTCCGACAATTGATGGTGAGAAAAACCGACTCGCTGGAACAGCTCCCGAGTCTAGCCCAGTGTGGCTTGAAGAATACTTTCGTCAGATTCTAAATGCGATGAAGCCATTTGATTGTGACCCTGGCTTAGTGTCACCTCTGTTTATGGGTGATGCGACGCATATTCGGAAGACCATCAGAAAATTCACAGATGAGGTGCTTCGCTGCCTTTCCAGACTAAACAACTGCTCCGATTTCGTTCAGAATCATTCAGAGGGCTCTAGCCTTGAATTACGCGAACGAGTCGCAATGCTAGAGAAGGCTTTGCGCTCAATTATGGCGCACGGCTCATTTTCGCATATTGGACAATCTTCGAAGGCGGAGTTGTCTCAGGAGCTCTGCGACACTGTTGTGAATTCAGTGAAGGGGCTTGTGGAGGAGTACGATTCCACACTGTGCCGAATTGGCGATATTGACGCTACCATCATCCCCCTCTTAGATGTAAACGCAAGCGTTCCGAGAATCAACTCTGCTTCAGGTGCCCTTCTTTCTCAAGTCATTACCGTTGAATCGCATTTGTCGTCCCTCTTGGAGAGTCACCTTAATCTCATGGCGCAAAAACGATCTATGGAGAATGAAACAAAAGAGTCCGTTCACGCTCTGACGCAGCTTCTTCCTTACTGTGGCAAACCCACTGGTGCGGTCACCACCGCTGCAAGTACAAGGTTGCAGGATATTGTTGGCGCTTTCACGGAACGACTCCGCAATGGTCGCAAGAATTACTCCAATGATAAAAATCAGGATCGTTCTGACGACTCTGAACTAGTGGCATATCTCAAAAGGAAAAAGCCGAGGATCGACTGTATTTTTGATGAAATGTTATTCTCTAGCAGTGATGAACGCAACGAGGAGACCATCGGTACTAGTGCCACCTATTCCTCGTTTGTTGAAACATTTGTCAATCAGGTGGTGGAGAAGTTATCCAGTCTCCACGAGATGTTTGTCAACCGCGGAAGAGAGCTGGAGCGTTTACGCGAACGATGCAGTGGCCAGTGTAGCTTTGTAGATGCAATCAAACTGAGAGTCAGTTCAACAGATCAATCGGTGAACAAAATTGTTCAACACCTCGGGCTTGATATCGGTGGAAAAGAACAATTACCACACGATCCTATCAGGAACTTAGTTGCCGCTGGGAACCAGCAGCAGGACTTCGCGGTGGATCTCCTCGCAGAGGAGCAGGTTGTTAGCCTGTTGGATCGTGTTTTATCCAAGTTGCATCTCACTGAGCTTCACATTGCGTCGACAAAGACGGTGGAATCAAGTGCCTGCAAGAGTATGTCATCAGGCCCTCGCGATCCTGTTGGTCACAGTTCTGACAGCAGTTCATATCGTGAAACAGTACGAGTAGTCTTAAGAAAATTGGCACAGGGAGGAAGCCAAATCAAGACCACACTATTTTTGATTGGGTCAGATGAAACCGCTTCAGACGAAGTTATTGATGAGGCAATAAAGAAAACATCGCAGGATATTGGCGCTCTGACGACGGAAGGCAATGATGAAGTCCATGAAGAGCTTCTCGCTGTTTTACTGCAAAAATACTCGCGGTGGGGTCAGCGACTTCTAGAGGCAACCGAAGAGCATGTTGCTGGCCAGAAAAAGATACTAAAATACATGAAAGGTATTCGGTTATTTTTTTCACCTAGCCGTCAGCATGATGAATCAGAAGCGACACGTGGAGATACTCTTCTTGATATCGATGCGGATCTGTTTCGTTTAGTGGATACCATTCTCCCAGCAATTGACCGACTGACAAGACCTGCAGAGTCACCACGGGCTGGCATCAGTGGAAATGGCGCAGTGGATTCACATTTTGTGAGAAGCGTAAAAGAGAGCCAAGCTCCGGCTTCTACCCAAGAGCATGACTCCCGACTTCAGCATTTGTACGACAGTGTTGTCAAACTCCGTAACATGATTGATGCTCTGCGTCGAGGGAGGTACCTGACAATTCCTTCCGGAGCCAAGCAGGTTCGTGGCAGCGACGAATACGAACTAGTTTTTGACGATGAAACTGATAGTTGGGAGGGCAAGGATAGCGGAGCCACCCACCACCAGCTCAGCTCGCCCAACCATCCTCTGCACGAAACAGGCTCCGCGGTTGCGTGTCGGCCTGGTGATAATGAAGAGCTTATTAAGGTAGCACTACAAAATACAGAGAGCTTATGCAGGAGCGTTCTCAAGTTCAGCGCAAACTACAAAATGGCGGCAATTATTATTCAGAAGGACACCGATGCACTTCAGCAGCTTCTTGCTGATCTTCTTGAAAAGTACAGTGAAGTTGACGTGGAGAACGCTTTTGGTCAGGACCGAGAGGAATTACGCACCTTATACAGCGTCCTCAGAGAGAGAGGAACGCGGCAAAAGGGATGCTACTTCTTTTCTAGGATTGGGGGTGAGGGAAAGTGCGTCTGGAACTCAGCAGTCCAGCTTCTCAGTACAGGCTATAACGTGCTCATTGATAGGATGCTGCAAAACACGACACTTCTCTCTGAGGGACAAGAATTCACTGCTCGGGTGAGACACCTGTGCTCGACTTACGCTCGCTGGTGTCAGCAGCATTGTGATTCGGAGAGCCTTAGCGCTTCCATAAAGCGCCTTGCTGATGATGGAGAACCAATCGAGCGGGCATCTGCAACTGCGAAATCAAACAACCATGAGTCGGGTGGTTATTCTCTCCTCAGTCCCGCGTCGACGGGAGACACCCTCAGTGTTCTTGAGCACATGATCAAGTGCGTCATGTCTTCTCAGCAGGTATTGGCTGCTCGAATGCAGGACGGATGCTCATCAAATGGGATGAATGTTGATGTGTCTGACCTGGCACGTCTGAATGCTGAGGGAAATCGATCATCTACGCAAATTGAGGATCTGTGGATGGAAAAGAGGAAGCTCGAACAAGAGAGAGATCAAGCACTTTCTGAAGCTGCGGTGGCCAAAGCACAGCTAAGAAGGATGCGGAACAGTGCTGCTCCAGATGGAGCAGAAAACCAGAACATACCAGCATCCAATCTCGATGAGATTCAGGGTAGTGGAACTCACTCTCCTGTTGATTCTGATAGCTGCCCTACAAGGGTGGAGGACTATGTGCGGGCGTTAGAAGTAGAGATTGCTTATGCCCGACAGGTCGCTGAGGCACAGTGCCCCGAGCATAGCACTGCCAGCAAGATTGATATTCTGCCCAACCGTGATAAGGATCCATCACGTGTCTTCACGGAGAAGAAATTCCTCGCCTATGTATGTCCAAATTCAGCGTATGAAAATATACTCGGAAAGAACAAGCAGCATGTGGAAGTTTTAGCGAATAGTGTCAAGCCCACCACTTCTATGCAAGGAACGCCTGATCAGCGTACCAAACGTAGGCCCCAGTCGTCTGCTTCCCGGAGGTCGGATAGCTGCGGGAAAGGGTCCCCTACTTGTCGCACGGAGAATCAAAAAAAACCTACTTCGTCTACGGAGGAAATTCGTGTGCATCCCGCCAAAAATCCAGTTTCCAGAACCTTGCAAGCTGCGTCGTGTGACTCAGCATCATTGTACAATGCCAACCTTCGAACAGTTGCGCTGAAGCGTCTGGCCGAAATTCTTCACCAGTAAGGCTGAAGTGTGCAAAGCACGTGAACCTTACTTCACACCAATATTAGATGCCGTCGCACTGCCCCTGGTAGATTACAGGTGTCAGTGAGGAGGGGAGGCTCCTGATAGAGTAGACTTCCACATAATTTGTCCCATAATTACTTCGACGGATAGATGTTCAAGCATTCCTCAAAACTCCAGTTGACTCTATTTGCTTCTTTTCCGTTTCCCAACTCTCAACAATCAACTACTTAGCACAAGCATCCAAGGAGAAAGAGCCAGAACACAGAGGCCCAGCATTTCTCGTCTTTTAGTTGGATAATGTGGATGTCAGTCCGTGCACGATCTCAGCAGTCGGCTGTGTTTCGACGCGTTTCTCCACGACCCAGCACCCTTGTTGCTGAAGGCAGTGTAGGAAATCCGGTGAGTGGACCTCAACTATACTACCATGGGCTGGTAACACCGATGCGTTACCGACTAACGAACGCTAGTATTCTCAGCAACATCAAAAGTATGGCGGACGAGACAGATGACCTCACTAGCAAGAAAGTGTACTACCGCCGCAGGCAGCAGGATGCTATTGACTACGCAAAAAAAGAAAAAGAACAACTTGCAGCCAAGGTTAAGAAGAACCTGAATGTAATGAGTGGTGATGGCAAAGCTACCTCGGAGAATTCTTCTGGCGAGAGCGCACAGTCTACTGGAGAAGAAGAATCAACAATGAACAAAACTCCATACGTGCGCTCAATAGAAGCATTTGGTCACAAAAGTGTTCGCTTGCAGCATTCATTTACTGGGCTCTCAGAGAACAGAATTATTCACTGGTGGGAAAATCTGTACTGGAACTATCTCCGCTACTTCTTTACGCATGAATTACTGATTGCTAAAGATCGATATGGTAATAAGTTCACTGTCACGTGGCAGTATATCAAGTCTCGTGAGGAGCAGCGGCGGATGTATCGCAAAGACAGCAATAAAAAGCACCAGCCATATGGCTCGTTGGCAACGGATGACAGAATCTGGGAGCGATGGCTGCGAGGTCATCGTGGGGATCCACCCAGTGTTGCTGAAGAAGAGTTTGCCCGAGAGTACAAAAAGAACTACCTCGGCCCCATGATTTTGGATGATGAAGAAGTAGAAAATGCTCAGATGCGTTTTTTGGCCCACCTCAATCGATCTCAGAGTATGTTTCAGGAATTGGATGACGATCAGGACTACGGTGATGCTCACCGAGCAACGAAACCTCTTAGAGAAACAGAACTTAAACCCGGAGTTGAGAGCGAAGCTAAGAAGAAGAAGAAGGGTGCGACATGGACTTTAGGGTTTGTCCGCGGGGACCTGTTTTACAACGAAGAGGAAACGCAGGTAATGCGCAACGAACTGGGGCACCTGTTCCGCAACTTGCAGTGGCAGGAGTTGGAGTACAAGCGGCAAGTTCGGGTGAACAAGTCGCAGCACCCAGTCGGCAAGCCTGCAGAAGGAAACACCGATCCTAATGCGCCGGATGGGGAACCGATGAAGCACTACTGGGAGCGAACTGACTTGGGAATCCCGTACCACGATGCAGTTCCTGACTTGACGACACCGGAGCTGGAGCGCTTGCGACTTGAGGCAGACCAACTGGAGGATGAGCGGCTAGCCATACGAAAAGAGCTGGGGCTCACTGACTTGGGCGACATCCGTGAGGGTCGACAACCAATTGATCATGGTCGCGCACCCTTTCAGCCGCCACCAGTGTCGAGCAGATGGAAACCTAAATGCTGGGAGGAAACGTGGGGAACAGCCGGTGGTATCGTGTAGTGAGTGTACGTTAAGATGGCGCGCGTACCAACTTGAGATGTTTTGACGTCTATCTGAGAAATATTGGATGAAATGGTGGATAGTTCTCTTTCCTTTTAATAATCCACACCTCCATTTATTACACACTTGTTTTTCATCTATTAGATCTCTCATTAGGACTCACTACAAAATGTCGGCAGGAAAACTGCAGTTTGTTGAGGCCAGCACTTGCATCGGGCGAGAGTCTATGTGCTTCTATCCCGAGATGAATCAATTTGTGAGTTACACAAGCCTTGTGGGCGGGCACTGTGGGTATCTTGTGATGGTTTTCCTACTGAAACTGATCATGGGTAAGCGCTCTCCATTCAGTCTGAAGTACCCAATGATGGCTTACAATGCACTTCAGGTTGTCCTTTCGGTCACTATGGCTATTGGCCTTGCTCCGTTTTTGAAGTTTAACTTCTTCAACATCGATGGGAAGTTCAACGGAACAGTCGAGTTTTGGATTTTTGTTCACTACATGACGAAGTTTCTCGATATGTTCGATACATTCTTCATGGTGTTGCGCAAGAAGGATGAGCAGCTATCGTTTCTTCACATATATCATCACCTTACCATAGGATTCATTTGGGGTCTCCTTCTTCACCACGGTATCGGTAATGGAACTGCTTTCTTTGGGGCGTGGATCAATTCTTGTGTTCACGCTTTGATGTATTTCCATTACTTGTACACGTCCTTGGGCTACCAAAATCCTCTCAAGAAGTACCTGACTCAGATTCAAATGATTCAGTTCGGACTGTGCATTTTGCAGGCAATCATGGTTGTTATGTGGGATCACCAGATTCCAACCTCGTGGGCGCTGCTTCAGTTTGGCTACCACATGTCACTCCTGTATCTGTTTATGCAGTTCTACAAGCGAAGCATTAAGAAGAGTCGGAAGTCGTCCACGAATGGCTCACTGAAGAAAAAGGACTAGCTCAGCTTTTATCTCTGACGTTTTTGTTCATTTGCGAGTAGGAGTCTCACCAGGTACGCGTTGAGCGACAGTGAGCAGCCGACGTAATGCTAGTCATCCTAATTGGTAAGAAAGGAATCACTTCAAGTGCTTGTCGCGCAATTGGTGCTGATCATGTTGCCTACGCGGAACCGACCATGTATCTGGAACACGTTTCTTCTTTCTTTATCTCTCCCTCTCTGATTCCTTCTTCCGTGAGTACATTGAAGTTGCGGCGGTAGAAATGACCTCCTTCATTACAGATGCGCTATTTTCATTGTTCGTTGATCCTCTTCGGCCACTGTCTTTAGAGCTGACAGAGGATGATGAATTGCTCTCGTTGTTGATAGTGCTCTGTGTTCCGTCCGTGCTACTACTTGCTTGGTCAGCATGGAGAATCAAGCGAAATCATGACACGGTGCGTTATGCACTTGGGTACGTTCCGCCTCCCGATTTGGTGGCATCGAGTAGCAGTAGCGACAGTGAAGGAGCTGACGAAAAAGACTTGATGTCTTTGAATGATGTCGTATCTGCTACTGGTGATTTGGGAGACTGCAGATGGATGCCAAATAATGTCATCCACAACGCCGATGCAGCGAAGAAAAGTCAATAATTTTACATGCTGGAGGTGGAGACGTGGCTAATTGACTTCTGCTGACAACCATGTGGCGGCCCCAAAGACTACATGCCTAAGTTCGTTGCACCACAATTATAGCGTTGAGTGTTTTCTTTCCTGCGAGGAATACTATGATCGCAACTTCCACGGACTATTCTGCTTTTACCATTCACTTCGTTTTCTCTCTTGTCATGTGCCAGCTTGCTAGGTGAAACAACAAAACAGATTTGTGGCTGCAGTTGTTATGTCTCGTGACCTCCTTAACTACAATGTCCATGAGGGCAACCTTGAGGCTATGGTACACGGCTATCGGGATGGATTGCTTCACACTGATGAGTACAACAATCTTTGTCAGTGCGACAATCTCAGCGATGTGAAAAGCCAACTTCAAGTGACGGACTATGGAAACTTTTTGCAGCAGGAGTCCAATCTGACATCGCGCCTGATCGTGGAGAAAGCCCAGGAGCTACTGGTGAAGCAATTTCGCGAAATTCGGTCGTGGTCAGAGCCGCCTCTCTCAGATTTTCTTGACTTCATTAGTTACGAGTATATGATCTCCAACGTCCTGAAGCTTATCATCGCAAAGCGAAACGGCAGCGCAAATCTTCAACTACTCACGCGGTGCCATCCACTTGGATCATTTGCAGAGCTACCAACGTTGGTTGCTGCATCTGACGTTCGTGAAATGTTCGAAGTCGTACTCATTGACAGTCCAGTAGGCCGGTTCTTCAGCGCAGATGGAGGTTTTGAGAGAGATTTGGACGAGATGTCGGTAGAATTTATAAGAGGTATTTTGATGAAGAATTTTTACGAGCAGTTTTACGATTTGTGCTACAACCTAGGAAGTGAGACTCGGAACGTGATGTGCCCTCTCCTGGAAGCAGAGGCAGATCGCATGATCCTCACATTCACGGTTAACACGTTCAACATGCGTGACATTACCGCAGCGGATCGACGCAAGGTGTTCCCAAATATTGGCTCGCTGGTCGATATTCATGATGACATTTCCGACAGTGAGAACGTGGAGCAGCTCCGTGATCGACTCCGTAGGTTTCCCTCCTACTTTGAAGTCCTCGATGACAGCAATAACATGGAGTCAACTTCAAAAAAGTCCCTCGAACGGAGATTTGTTGAATTGTCTGTCACGCTATACAACGACGCGATGACACGGCAGTTCCAGTACGGCATTTTCTACGCGTACGTAAAGTTGAAGGAACTGGAGATCAGCAATCTTCAATGGATCTCAGACTGCGTCGTCCAACAAATGCGCAACCACTTGCACGAATACGTCAATGTCGTACCTCATGCGTAGCGAGCTTTTCTTGTTTTGTCAGGCTTGGAGATCCATGTGCGTGGATGAGTGGGTAAGGCACTATCGATCCAAAACATCCCAGCATTTACAGGAGCTGCTTGGGTGCTGTCTTTTATGGTGCCTTCAGCCCGGTGATCTCTTATTGTATTATTTTTTTCTTCCTGTTTCTCTGCGCCTCTAGGACCCACTCAAGGCGGTCATGAAAGGATTCCTGTCAAAACTTGCGGGTCTCAAGACCAGGCGGATCCCTAAGGCTCCGTGCGACAGCAGTGACTTTTTGGCCGCAGTTCCCGATGCACCGTCAATTGATCACCTTCGCAGCGTTGTGGAAATGCGGCACTTTGGTGGTTTGCCCGCCGCGTCAACGTTTGATGAACAATCGAGGCGTGACCATATTGTGCGAGGAACTGTTTTTGATCTCAAGTATCGCTGCGCCGCTGCTGGACGTTGTACCTGCGCAGGATCTCCTGCATGCCGCTTTCCGTCGTGTTTCGCGATGCGGCCCTTAACAAAAGGTGCAGAAATTCAAGCTGAGCGTCTTACATATGAAGTTGAGGACGCTCCAACACCTGAAATTCGTGCACTTATTGATCTGGCTAGGCAGGAGCGCGTTGCTGATGCAATCAAGGGAGTGAAGCATCTGGTCGACGAGTTGATTAAATCAGCGGCTAATGGTAGACCACTCGACGCCACGCTTGTGGTTGAAGGTCAGGGCGGCTCGGAATTTTCACCGGCCTCGACAAAGATGGGAAGCGAAAGCAAATTTGGTGGAGTGAATCCCCTAAAGGATGCAAGCAGTAGTGTTCGAGAAGATGTAATATCTCTGTACCTGTGGAGAGCTGCACTTCTAGTGAACCTTCGTCGCGATGAGGAGGCTGTCAACTCGCTGCTGAACCTGGCTGCGGCACTAGATGAACAGCACCGAACCAAACTCTTTGGTGCAGCGACGTCGTGGGCCACTCTAAATGATATGGAAATTGTTTTTTACAGAAGTCTGTCCCAACAGTACGAAACCTTCGATGAATGCCGCATGATGGCTACGGAGCGGCCGCTGCTTCTTCCTCGTGTGTTTGAGGCATTGGAAAATGACGACTATCACACAGAGTACTGCTCACATATTGTGTTCTCCAAGGAGGTCACTGCTACGGTGTCTCGTGCCCAAGCTTCCCAGATGCACGGTGAAAAGACTGAGGACCCTATGAAGAGCCTGTGCATTCCGTTGAGTATTCCCTACTATCGTTTCAAAGTCCATGCGAACTTTTGGCCTCACTTTTTTAATTTGCTGTGCATGCCACCTGTTCCTCCCCCCTCTCCTGAAGAACTCGAGAAGCAGCAATACGATCCAGTGATGGAGCTGGGGCTCACACCGAATCACATTTTGGACGCCGTCGGGCGAAGCATGCTGCTGCACCACGTCGTGCTGTATGCCGACACGAGAGAGAAGGAAATTGATAGCGGTGCCGTCGCTGATCGCGTAAAGCAAATGAAATCCGCAGGGGTAGAAGTGCAGAAGCCGGATTATGAGCGAGTTCTAGAGATGCGGGATATGAGTGTTGCCGTGTCTCGGATGAAGGAGCTTCTGCTTGTTGTTAAGCAGTATGAGATGAAGGAGAAGCTTGAGGTTGCTGGGAATGAAAAATCCACCGGTCCACTTCTGTCACAGAAGAACCCTGACTCACCCCAGTGAGTACTCCTCGATGTTGCACTTCATGTTGTAGGCGACTGTTATTCTAGCGTTAGTTCAACAGGTCTCCATTGTCACATTTACGGAGTGTATGGTCACACGGTAAGGAGTACTTTTCTTCATCCCTTTCTCTTTCTCTACTAGGCCTTCTCCCTTCGCAACAAGAGAGTGGTCCCAATGCTTCGAAGGTTCACATTTCTGCTCGCATGCCGCCCCTCGGAGGCGTACCACCGTCTTGTCACCAAAGGCGAAGTTGCAATGGATGAACACCAAGTGCGTGCGCTTCCCATGTTTGACCGACTCTATGACGATCTAGTGAAATACACCGAGTCAGCAAAAACGAATCCTCCGCCGAAGCGACAGGTGGAGCTACGACCTCCGAACCGTTTGGGTATTATTCCTTCCTTTTTTCTCAGGCGTGAACAGGAGGAGAAGGTCAACGCTGCAGTCAGTGGGGGTGGGAAAGATTCTCCAGCTCAGTACCACCCACTGTCCAAGGTGAAAGGCCTGTACGTCTATGGAGGTGTAGGCTGTGGCAAGACGATGCTGATGAATCTTCTTTATGACAACGCACCACTTCAAAAGAAGAAAATGATTCATTTTCACCAGTTTATGCTGGATGTGCAGAAAACCAGTCACGATATCAAAAACAAAGAGGAAAGTACGAAACGACAGAACATGGTAAACTACAATACGGACTCTAACGCTCGGCGGACACCTGAGGCATCAATTGACCTGTACGACGAGATTGCGCAGCGTATGCTTTCAAATGTGGAGCTATTGTGTTTTGATGAAGTTGCTGTAGCAGATATTGCTCACGCAATGATTCTCAAACGACTATTTCATGCATTCTACAAGCTGGGCCTTGTCGTAATCTTTACTTCAAATCGCCCGCCTGAACAGCTATACTTGGATGGGCTTAACCGCGGAGGCTTTTTGCCTTTCATTGACTTGGTAAATCAGCAATGCACAGTTCATCACATGGTGAGCACCACAGATCATCGAATGCTTGGACATGCGGCAGATACATATCTAGCTCCATTTTCAACGGAAAACGCTGCGAAATTTCAAGGCCTTTTTTTGGAATACTGCAAGGCTATGCCCCCAAAGGAGAAGCGGCTTGAAGTATTCGGGCGTAGTGTCGTTGTTCCACGAGCCTGTGGCGGAGTGTGCTATTTTCACTTTTCAGAGGTTTGCGGGTCTGAGATGTCCACTGCCGATTTTACAGCCGTCGCTAAGACGTTCCACACGGTGTTTATTGACGGAGTTCCTCGCTTTTCCTACGAGAGCTCGGATGTGAAGCAACGCTTCTTGCTGTTGGTTGATACATTGTATGAATACCGCTGCCGCCTATTTGTGTACGCAGAGGTTCCACCTGCACAGCTTCAAGAGAGCCGCGAAGAAGCGCCTGCAATCAGCTCTTCCAACTCGCCGCGACATGATGAACTCAGCGAGTTCGAGCAGTTGGTTGGTAACAAGCTGATTGATGCAGGCGATAGCCACTTCCAGATGGAGCGCTGCATTTCGCGTCTCAACGAAATGAGCTCAAAAGAGTACTTGGATGTTCCTCATCGGCACGAAGAACTCAACATAAGCTCGGAGGTATAGTGACGTCTGAGCAAGGTGTTGCCTAATTTGTGAGCGCCTATCTTGCTCGCCTTCTCATCGCTCAACTGGATTTACATGGTTGTAGCAAAACCGCACGCCCTCTACGTGATTCATGTGTCAACCCGCAGTGCTATGGGCTCACCCTTTCACAATGCACTTTTCTCACGTAACCGATCCACTATTCTTCCTCTTTTTTTTGCTTCTGACCCTTTTCTACAGTTTTAACGGACTCCAGCGGTTCATTAGCTAGGAGCTCTTGATCTACTCTACAGAGGTATCAAACGTGAAAGATGTCTGACGATGGCGAGAACGATGTGATGGAGCTGCCTCAGATTTGGCAGTACATCCATCCAATGCACAACAAGGAGGACAGCGACGATGAGGAAGACGAGGAGGAAGAGACGGAAACGACAACGAAGCGAGCAGTGAAGTTGGGAGGCCGGCCAACAGACTATGTTAAACTGACAAAGCGTGCGCCGCGTCTAAGCCAGCTTCTGCGCTATCTGAATGACGTGGAGGACGAAGAAGAGCTCCAGCAGATCTTACTAGAAAAGGATCCCGTAACCCAGCAATCGCTGCTGCAGTGGGCCACCCTAAACGGACATTTTACACTGGCGGAGTATCTCATCAAACGCATTCACCGGGGAGCCTTTGCCTTCGATCCAGAAGCAATGGAGGTTGTGGTCTTCAATCGTTGGGAGGAAATGAAGCCAGAACTTCCATCGGCTGCAGAGGTTGCAGAGCGCCAGAAGCTGCGCGAGCAGGAGAAGGCGGAGAGAATGGCCCAGCGGGCAAACAACCCTGACGAAGAGGAGGAAGAAGAGGATGAAGAGGAGGAAGCCGAGCCCACACCGGAAGACTTGGTGTATGAGTCCTTGGAGGAATACCACGATGAGTGGGGTGATCGTGGCGTTGGGATTGTGAAGCGCATTGGAGAGCTCGGCGTATTTCACGGATCTCGCCTGCGCGACGGGACGAAACAGGGTCTCGGGCAGAGTCTGTTCCCCAACGGAGATTGCTACACAGGAGAGTACCGTGAAAACCAACGTCATGGCGTCGGCGTGTATTGGTGGGCGCAATCCGCAATCATGTACTGTGGTGAGTGGCTGCGCAACATGCGCCACGGCTATGGGCGTATTGTGTACCCTGATGGATCGCGCTACCTTGGCAGTTGGTCGAATGACAAGAAATCTGGACAAGGGCGCTACACGTACGCCGACGGTAGCAGCTACGACGGAACGTGGAAGAACAATGAGAAGCACGGCCCTGGAAAGCACTGCTTCACAGATGGATCATCCTTCGTGGGAAGCTTCTACCACAATGAGTTCATTTCTGGAGAGTGGCGTCTTGCCTCTGGAACAGTTCGCTATATTGGCAACTTTGAGAACGATATCCCCTTCGGCGCTGGCGTCTTTGTCCATCGCTGTGGCTCGAAGGAAGGAACCTTCCAGCAAGAGGGTATGTTCCGTGACGGCCAGTGGCTTCCCACGACGATGAAGGGAACCGCGAAGGTTGTGCCACATTTGGAGATCATTGCTCCCCAGCAGGAACGTAAGCGCGTACCCATATCGTTCAGTGAAGACAGTAACGGTAGAACCATGGAGGACCTCGTTCGTGCAGCGAACTTTGAGCCTCTTATGCTGTGGGTGCATTCTCTGCCGTCCACCGTATCCAACAAAGAGCATGGCGTGGAGCTTAAGCATGTGGAAGTGGCCTCCATGAAGTATGATCCAAAGGATAGCCACCGCGTCGTGGAAGTGCGCATTCGTCCGCTTTTGGTCGATGGGTTTGGTGTACGCAACCGCCGCTTGGGTGACGACTTCTTGACATTGAAGGAGTCTAGCTCTCGGCTCTTCGTTCTCCTTGAGAACAGTATTCCGGACAAGGAGCCTCTTGTGGTTATGGAGCGGTCTCTACAGTTCGCTTGCACCGACGAGGGTCATGCGCAGTATCGGCTTCCTTCGGTTCGCCTTACTATGGCTGGCACTGTGGATGGCACCTTTGTTCGCACCGTGGGACCGGCTCTGCGCCTAGAAATCACGCGCGAAAATACGAAGGAGTTGGTCCAGGCACTTCACAGCAACCCCTTTAACACGAATGCACAGGAGAATGCGATTATGTACTCACAGCATTTGCATGCAGATGCATTCGCTACCCTGGACGAGAAGCTAGCGGCTATTTCCGACAACAAGGATGTGGTCTCGTATGTGGCTCTTCCTCTCAGTGAGGCTGCCCAGAAGTCGTCAGATGCCATCACGGTGGTAGCCTGCTGCTCCATTCTGCAACGACGGACGGACAATACACTTCCTCAGGGTACGGTGGCCCCACAACGTCCACCTACTCCGTTACCTCCAGCGCCGGAGCCACGTCCCGATCTTCAGCCGCTGTACGTAGCAAAGGCCGCCCGCGACGAGGCCGAGGCCGAAGATGCCGAAGAGTAGCGCCTCGCAGAAGGACAGAGGTGACTATCTCCAGAGTTTAGATTTCGACGTTCGTCAGGGTTGTCACGTGAAGGCCCATCCATTCACTGAGCCACTCTTTGCACGTTTCTGGTCCAAAGGGGTGCTGATGAGGCGAAAATGTAAGAAGCAAACTGCAGGAACTGGCTACGGAGTGTAACACCCCTGCAGAGAGTAAAATGTTTTTCTTTAGGTTTGCCAGCAAGAGAGGGAATAGGCATCTGGCGTTTTGACTCAGCGAAGGTGGGCACATAGGTCGAGCCGTGGATGCGGCGGTCTATGTGCATATGTATAGTGACTAAACTGCCAACATAGACAAATGGAGCCCGCATGCTGACGATTTCATCAATGAGGCACAATTTCGACTCTTTCCCAACTCCAGTTGCTCTATGGATATCCCCAATTTGAATTCTGTTCCTCTTTCCTTTTCTATAGCCTACTATATTGTGAAGGGCCTGACATTCAAACTCCACGTAACGCGCAAAGCGGAAGAAGCCCTCAGAACTCATGTTTTTTTCAACTTATGTCCTTACCAAGAAGGGCCCTCTTGCAAAGGTGTGGCTTGCCGCTCATTGGGACCGTCGGCTGACGCGGAATGAGGTGAAGGTGGTGGATCTCCAGCAGACCATTGTTCATATCATCAGCCCAGTAGTGCCAATTGCCCTGCGAACTTCAGGCGAGTTGCTAGTTGGTGTGGTACGCATCTATGCGCTAAAAGTGAAGCATCTGTTGAAGGAAGCCACAGAGGCTACTCTATTCCTCCGCGTAACCACTTCAGCCGGGAAGGGAAGCGTGGAAGAAAAGGCCGCGGTGGATGGTGTTCTCGTGAGCAACAAGGGTGAGGTGGAGGCCGTTACCTTCGACTGGAGCGGAGACCTTGCCAAAACCACATCGGATGCTGCTGAGGCGCTGTGCGAGGCTCAGTTTGACGCAATTGCCGACCTGCTTGGTGCCGGTGGAGCAAAGAAAAATTCTTCGGCACGGGATGAATTTCAGGAGGGACAACCTGCAGTGGCGTGGTATGCGGTTGATCCGAGCTCACAAGCGGTCGAGGAACTGCACAATACGCAGCAGGATTACGATGAAATTGCGAAAATGAGGGCTGATCTATTGGCATTTGGCGAACGAGCGAGTGGCAGCAACAGCACAAGTAAAAGCAAGTCAAGCCTCTCAAGCATTGAGAAGGCTCGTGGTAGCACAGCCATGGTGATGGAAGGTGACATACCGTTCCCACCACTTCCTGAAGACCTTGACATTGGCGTTCTGCTTCCAGAGGAGCTCCCAACGGACTTCCCGGCGTTTCAGGATCAGCCACTGAGTCTCCCAGCTGACCCTTTTGCGCTTCCGCAGATGACCGCCGCACAGTCAGAGGAGGCAGCCCCGGCATCCCTCCGTGGAGCAAAAAAGCTCCGCCCCGCCAATGTACTGGATGTTGCCGCCACAACACTCTCCCGTGAAGTTTGTGAAGCATCTTTGGTGCAACGAAAGGATATTCTGAACGCAGAGTCTCGACACGGTCCGTACACTGAGGCGGAGGCTCGTGACCGCTACGCCATCACCACATCCCGTTACCCATGCGATGCCGCCGCAAATTCTGCCAGCTCCACAGCTCTTGGTGAAGGATTTTCTTCCATTGCCGATGCAGCGCCTCTTGCGAACATCACCAGCCCTGCACTTCGAACCATCTTTGCGTCCGCTCTTCAACAGAACGTCTGCGAAGCGGTGGAGGAAGCAATTCGGCTTTCACAGCTGACGGATGGACGACGCAGCGAGCTCGCAGCAGGGGCAATGCCTCAAGAAGATTGGTTGGCTAACCAACCCGAGGACCTGGAGGCTTCACTGCAGCGGCACAATCGCTCGCATGCTGCCGACGATGATGCCGAAGAAGGAACCCTTTCTGCCAATGCGATGGAGACGCTTACACGAGTGCGAGATTGCCTGGAGCGCCAGCAAGGAAATAACTCACGAAAGCGCTCTCGAAGTGAAACGCTGACATCCTTGGTTGGCACAACATGCCAACTGGAGAATGTGTGCCGAGGACTGCGACGCCAGGAGGCTGCACGAACTTTTGTCGATGTGCTATCCCTCGCCTCGAAAGAGTACCTGTCGGTGAAGCAGCCTGCTCCAGGTGGCGCGGTGGATCTAACTCTGAAGGAGTTGGCCGCTGCGGTTCTGGCACATTGATCTCAATACTGTACGTACCCGGCTCTCTTTTTCCAAGCAAGAAACCAGATGACGTCTATATTCATAGAAAACTGGAGTGAGTGGGCTGGCCACCTCCCAGACAACGCAGACCAGTTGGGATGTTAGCATGAAAGATGCTGAACAACATCAGAGCGTGGCATAGAGCATGACTCCCAAGTGAAGCACAACGCTAGTGCTTGCATCGTGGACACACAAGGGGTGATTGATTGGATATGGATTGGATAGGTTCTTCTTTCCTCTATTGGCTGTGGCTACACTGGTATCTCCTAATCTGTATGCGTGTTTTCATTCGGTTTTTTTCTCTATGACCTCAAAACCATTGTGCTCTTATTAATTTCGTGGTAGAGCACAAAACATTTTGGCGAGGAAGCCTGATTAGTTGATTAGACGAAGGCACCGCGGATCTCCACAGACAGCTCCGAGGAATCAATCCATTCTAAATCGTCAATTATCTGAAAGCATGTCAAAGTACGCCAACCCCGAATATTGGGAGGAGCGCTATCGCAGCAGTGACACGACGTTTGATTGGTTTATCACCTTCGATAACCTTCAGCCCATCCTTCGGCCACTGCTTCAGCCTGCCGAGCAGATTCGTGTGCTGGTGGTAGGGTGTGGCAATAGCCGCCTTTCAGCATGCCTGTACGAACACTTGAACATCAAGAAGGTCACAAATGTTGACGTTTCTCCCACAGTGATTTCTCAGATGCAGCGCCGATACTCGGAAATGAGTGAGATGCAGTGGGTCTGCTGTGACTTGCTCACGACGCCGGCGGAGAAGCTGGTTCAGGAGCTATGTCCGGATGACTACCTGTACGACTTCATCCTGGACAAGGGTCTCATAGATAGTGTGCTGGGTGGGGCAAACAGCTTTCACAGGATGTATACACTGAACAAGAACATGTCAAGGCTGTTGAAGAAGGGAGGTCGCTACGTGGTGGTTTCGTACGGTGCACCTGAGACCCGAATGGATCACTTCCGTCGCAAGCGACTTTGCTTTGAGGTGGAGCACAAGATGATTGAGAAACCAATGTTCTCCTCGACTGATACCAGCCCCAGTGGCCACTACCACGTGTACATCATGGCCAAGCTAGCCGCCAAGGGGGCAGATGGCGGAGACAGTGAGGATGAAGAGGACGACTTCTACGACCGTTTCATGACTCAGAACACCGGCGGTAACTAAGTGAGAAAACCCTAGACTCAACGGCGTCATTGACAGTTCGCCTTGCCAGCTGCGGTTTATAGATCCCTCATTGGTAGAGATGGCGCACTCCTCCAACTCCGGCCTACTCCATCCACTTCGATAGCGCTGCTGAACCCGAAGCAAGCGGCGATCCACTGTAGCTCCGCGCTCCACGTGTGGCTAGGGTTGTTCACGGTATTTCGCGGACCTGACTTTTCCCATTTGAGAGATGCATGAATGTATATACCTGGATGCCGACTCGCTGCGACATTAGGGTTGTGTGTGTGTCTGAGTAAGATCCTCGTTCAACTGTGGTGTCCAGCACCAGGACCGCGGATATAAACCATGTGAATGGATGTGCGTTGAAACGAATTCATGTTCATTCTCTCCCTTTTTGTCTGTCTTTCACACATCACACTTCTAGTTCGCTTTTCTTCGTGGAGGTTTTCACCTCTTATCTCTGCAGAAGGTGATTTGCGCGTGTGCAGGACGAGTTGTTCAACTCCCAATCCTCCACCCTTATCACTCGTCAGCGTTTTTTTTGGTTCTTTGTTCTTTTTTTCTTGTGTTCTGACCTCTGCCCCTGCCATCGTCGCACATTGTTTGATCTTTTGATCGATTGATCGTGCAGTATATTCACTCACTCACTCAGGGCTGCAGCATAGGCATTGATTTAGATTGTTTTTCAACGGACACACCCCAGACCACACTCACACACACCCCTCTCCTCTTTAGGTCTTTTTTTTTGTGCCTCGTGGCTGTCGTCGTACAGTGGTCTCGACACCAACATTTGTACCCCAATTGTGGAAGACGTCTGTAGGTTAAATTGCTTTTCGGTTGTGCGTGTGACAGCTTTTCAGCTCATTACTCAGTCACAAGCCGAGGAAAGCAATCTTTTTTTTTCACCTCTTCCCCTACGCGCTGCCTTCCCCTCGCTCTGAGTAGCCGCCTGACGACACGCGAACAAACGTCAACGGCCAAGCTCTCCAGGCGCAATCATCCCAACATACACGCACGCACAAGACTCTTTATCTCGTTTCGAGCAAGCACAGCACACCACTAGATACACCCCCAATTCACTCTCTCACCACACACACCTACCCTTGGCTGGGATAAGCACTCACCTCACCTCACTTTGACCGACTGTTCTCTCAATAAACGGCAATCATACCACAACAGCACACAGGCACATATCCACTTGTGCTTTCTGATCGTACAAACACAAAAATATGATGCCTGCTACCCAAAAACTCTTTGCTTCATCGAAATCGAGGGATGGAACTCCCCACCGCGCTCCATCGCCGGTGTACCGCAGCAACTGCAGCTCGCGGAGGAGCTCCATCGCTGAGGATCGAGTGGCCTTTCGTGTCACCGGCAGTACATTCCCCTCTAACCAAAGCCCCAACCGCGGACTAAACCCCGCCGCAAAGGAATTCCAACTTCCTTCTGCGGACCAGCAGTCACTCTTTGCAACCCCGTCACAGGCAGTCGTTGCCGACTTCACCTTTCTGCCCACTGCCCAGCAGGCAAACCATGCAGGTTCCAAGAAGCAGCAAACCAACGGAGAAAAGAGCAAGAAAACCGGCGGGACGGTTGCTGCGTCCGACTTCTCGCCATCTTGGACGACAGGCCTCCGCCGCGAGCGCAATTCTGTTGGAGAGGACTACGCAGCCTTCGCTGACCGGCTGATGGAGCATATCATGAACACCTACATCTCCGAGAGCAGCGGATCGGACGCCAAGGAGGGCTTCTTGGTTGCGGTTCTTCACCTCGACCGCGATACTACCAAGACACAGCTACTAAGTATGCTCTCTCCTCACGGAGGTCTGTCTGCCATGATGTTGGACTCGAGCAGAATGCCCCCATCTCTTCGCGACGCGTACGAAAACTCTCAGCATGCGGCTGGAGTGGTGGAGTTCAAGAGCAGGGCCTTCGCCTTGATTGGTGTTGAGAAGATTCACGATTTTGTTCCCGAAGGTCAGCACCAGTTGCTCATTGCACGACTTTGCGGACAAGGAAGCCTTTCAGCCGCGAACACAATTCCCGCGTCAACACTGACAGATACTGCAACCAAAACCGTGGCAGCCCACAACGGAAATGGTTCTGACCTGCCATGGCTTCCACCGTTTTTTGCGTTGAATGAAATTCATCAAAGGATGATATCTCTGCGATGCGGCAGTGGGCCGCATCTCGTTGCCATCCACGGAATCAATCCCCCCAGGACAATCCGACTGCTCAAGGCTATCGCAGCAGACATCAATCGAGGCGAAATGAGCTACGAAGTTGTCCCTCCACGCCGCCACAAGTACATCAGCGCAAGCGCGGTGGTGTCGTTGGCATCTGCCGACACTGCAGCTGAACTTGTGCGCGAGCTCGACGGAAACTTTCCGTCAGATGACCCCTTGGACATGATCCATCCTCTTGTCGCAATTCGGCTGCCAATTTCCACTCCCAGCGCACTGAACCCCCTCAGTCTCTCAGCTTCCGCAGTACCGACCATGGATGTTTCGATGGATGGCACGGCCAGCGTTGCCTTCGACCATATTGATGCGCACTTTGCCAGCGTGTACACGAACCCCGACGAATACCTTGTCGGCGTTCATCTACTCTCAAACCAGACAGACCGCGCGATGCTCTACGGCATCTTTTTCCCCGTTGGTGCCGTTGCAGCTGACTTATTCCCCACCGCCGTCCTTATATCTGGAAAATCACGGCGCTCTGGTGTCGCGATCTTCCACTCCGAGTTCATGGCCCGGGAGGCGGCCAACCGCTTCAATGGATTCGTTCCACGGGATCAAAATCGGCCAATCGTATCGCGATACATCGAACGTGACGCTGGCACCACCATTCGCAGCCCAAAAACATTGCTGGGTGATATCCAAGTTGAAGGATCCGTCGCAGCTCAGCGTGAGGGAGCTGCCACTCCTCGCCTGGCGAGCACAACGGATCTTCTTAAGTCCATCGAGGAGGATCTTGCAGCAAGCTCAGTTTCATCCAGTGCGCTTGCCGCACACATGTTCGAGCTCGTCCAACACGAGGACTCCGGGAATGCGGAGGGCCTTGCACTTGCACAGTGCCTCTCTGACGCACTGAAGCAGCGAAGCACCGTCGCAGTCAATCTCGCTACTCCGCTCTCTGGCGCGCTCACCAGCCTACATCAACAACTGGGTGTTCCTCTTCGTGGTGACGTCGAGGGTGACTCAGCCGCCACAAGCCTCTCACCGGAGCTACGGGCGAAGGGAACGGAGTTCATCATGGCCATTTCGCGCACGATGCTGCAGCTGGTGGTTGACCGCGATGCTCCTCCGGCAGTTCGTCACGTTGCCGCTACTCTGTGTGCCTACTTCTTCCAGTACACGTACATGCCATCCACACCGAATAACTTTGCCCGTCTCGTTATTGAACGGGACCAAGAACATATCCTCAAGGCAAAGGAGTTCCAGTCGAGGATGGCGAACGCACCAGCGGCTCTGGATCAGGAGCAACAGAGCCAACCCTGGATCACTCTCATCAAGTGTCTCGGAGAGATGGTGACGTTGTGGAGTACCCTCCGCCGCGGTACCTCGGCAGGTGATGATGAGGATGCGCTGGTGGTCCAGCGGTACCTTTCCGACTTTGGAGCACCCATCTCGTTTGCCGCGCCAAACGCGAGCAGCACCCCCACAGGCTCTCGTGCGATGCGGGTGGACCGATCACCAGAGCGATCGCGACATACCCCAACCGGTGTGCAGATGGGCAGTGGGGCCCGAGGGAACCTCGTCACCCCGAGCGCCCGGCCAACCCCTCGCCGTGTGGTGACGCACCTCTCCTCCCCTGGAAGCCGTGGTGCAATGCTTTCTGCCACGAAACCACTCAGCGGGGTTCCTCCACGGGTAATGCTGAGCGGGATGAGCGAAAGCACCATCCAAGGTGTGTCCGCCGACATATCGTTTGAGAGCGATCGCAGCACACCATCCATGTTTAAGGCTCTCCGAAACGCCGGCATCACCACGAGCCGCCCATCACGTGGAGAGGTGGGCGACCACTTCTCCATCCCATCGCTGGATGCCCTGGTGGTGACGGACCCCGCCAACAGCTGCTCCAGCACTGTCTTCATCACCAAGCTGCCCTCGATGCTCACCTGCGCCCAGGTACGACGCTTGCTTCTCTTCTTTGGCGAAATCAACAAGGTGCGACTGTGCGATGACAAGTGCGAGAACTGGAACTCCTCCTCGTCCGTTCGTACCCGGCCCAACTACAACAAGCTTCTCTACGGGTTCGTGGAATTCCGTCTCCCAGTGAGTGCAAAACGCATGGTAGAATACTTCCGAAACATTACTGGCATCCCTGAAGCGCTTAGCTTTCTTCGCGAGCCAAGCGCGATGGGCTCCTTCTCTGAGGAAAACTTGGAGCTGCTCCTCAACACTCGCTGCGGTCAGGCACGAACGCCCATCCACGACCAAAACCCCCTTGATGCGGTCTTCGATATGTCTGGGGAGTGCGCGTCGGAGTGCAAGTTCGGCGTGATACTTCCTGAGGAGTCCATTGAGGGCTACAATAACTACCTTCGCACAAACTTCAACGCCTTGCGCCCATCGGCCACGACAGGGGCTCCTGCTGCGTGTTTTGCCGATCCATTGGCACCGCGCAGCGAAGTACCCAGTGGCAACTACAGGGAGCCTTCCATCGCGCTCCACAGTGGTGAAGAAGATGATGTGGATGACCTGTACCGCACGTCCATGGATGAGATGCTCGCGATGCAAACAACCGAAAACGAGGTTCGCGCCTCAGATTCACTCCCACATGACCTTGGTTATGGTGGAGGTCTCTGGTAGATTCGTACAGGGCCGTGATACCTACTGGTTGTAGGATGGAGTCCAGACGCCATTGGCAGGAGCCTCATCGGCTTCGCCGAACCACAACCACAATATGTTTTCTTTTTGGTATAAACACTCCATCAGGAGATCCAGGCCACAGCGCGTGGCTTGGCGTCGTCATTTTGCTTTCTGAAGATTCACCCACCACCCCACCACAACTCTACTCTTTCATGTGTACATCTTCGCTGTACCATCCTCACCGTCGCATGTATGAGAAACCAAATTCAAATCAGGGCCAATGTGTGGCCGAGCCTCAGTGCCTGTGGCTGCTGCCTGCACATGTAACAACCAGCAGCACATCTTCTCTTCTCATTTTCATCTGCTCTTTAGCCGCCACACGCGTTCGCGCCCCTGTGGGAACATTTATAGGAAAGTCCTTCATCATCCATCATCACCACTGCGCTATGCGACGTGCATTGGCATTGCTCAACAGTCGAGGTGCCGGGGTCGATGGAAAGCTCTTGATGCACCGGTCACCACGCGTCCAGCTCGATCCTCTATCGTTTGTGCAGCCACCACCCGCCAACACCATCATCAACATCGTTCCACAAGGGAGTGAGTACGTCGTTGAGCGCTTGGGAAAGTACCATCGAACAATTGTTGCTGGCATGTGGTTTCTAGTTCCCTTCGTGGATCAGATTCGGTATAAGTATAGCGTGAAGGAACAGGGTGTGGAGATTCCGAATCAGGCGGCCATCACGGCGGACAACGTGATGGTGGAGATTGATGGCGTACTCTTCCTGAAAATCATGGACTCACGCAAGGCAAGCTACAACATTGAGAATCCCATCTTTAACCTGATCAACCTCGCCCAGACGACGATGCGTAGCGAGATTGGTCGCATGACTTTAGATAACTTGTTTCGAGAGCGGTCGAACCTCAATCGAGACATCGTCGAAGTGCTCCGTAAAGAGGCGAGTGAGTGGGGCATCGAGTGCAAGCGCTACGAGATTCGGGATATCGTCGTGAGTGAGTTGGTCCGCCGCTCGATGGACCTGCAAGCAGATGCAGAACGGCGTAAGCGGAAGCTCATTTTGGAGAGCGAGGGTGAGGCGAAGGCGCAGGCCAACCGTGCCTACGGCCTTTTCGTTGCGCAGCAACGCGCAGCAGATGCTGAGAAGTACACCATTCTGAAACGGGCCGAGGCTGAGGCGGAGGCCGTCAAGATCAACGCGACTGCCGCGGCAGACAACATCGCCACTGTGTCCGATGCCGTGGGGAAACACCCACACAGCACCGAGGCCATCGCGATGCGAGTCGCTGAGCGGTACATTGAGAAATTTGGTGACATCGCGAAGGAGACCAACACGGTGGTACTCTCGCAGCCCGTCGGGGAACCGGCCGCCTTCTCTGCACAGGCGATGTCCATCTTCAACGCGGTGGCGCAGTCTGCCTCCAATGCCTCGAAGGGAAAGTAAGACTGCGGGGCTTCGTTCACGCCATCAACATGTGTGGGGCTGTGCTGATGGGCAATACAACAAGTAGAAAGTGTGGTTGGAATGATGTTTGCCTCATGTATCACGATTGATGAAGAATGCCGTCTTCTACGTCTTCCCTTCTTATTCAGCACATATCTTCTTGCTTTGAAAGTATCGATTTATTGATGCAGCGCAGCTTCCCCCTGATGAGCCGGTCGGCTGGTCTGGCCACCTGCGCTCTTCTGCGTTCCTCACAGCGGGAGGTGGATGTGGCCCAGCGTGTTAGTGCCGAGAAGTTTGCGCAGGAGTTTCAGCACAAGCCCATGACGGAGCACACGCGTTCATCCTTTGAGTACAAGGGAAGTACGAAAGGAGCTGAGGTAGGTGCACGTAACGAGGCTGCCTTTATGAACTACGAGGAGTTCCAGCCCACCTCTCTGGTCCGTCGTCTGGCGATGCCGGGCTACATCAACCTTCTCAGCGTTTCGCCCATCTACATCGCCCTCATGTGCATTGGCTCCGCCGCGTGGGGAATCTTCTACTGGGATCTCTACTGCCGAAAGAACTACGAAACTGTTCTGATCGCTAGGCCGGCGGAACTGGAGTAGGTGGGTGGTAGTTGCGGTCTGTTCATGCACTCATGAATGATCTGGTAGCTATAGTAAGGAGGGCGTGTATGTGTGTTGGGGACGGCTCATTGAATGGTTGAGCGGATTGCTGGTATAGGTAGGAATCCTTTCATGCACACTGTCAAGGTATGAGAACGATCATGTATTGTGAGTTGCTTCTACGTTTCTGATGTTTGTACCTGAATGCTGATTGTGTTCCTCTATGTATCTTATAGCCGCGTATTCTTGTATTTTGCCGTGGTGGAGACATCTCTGCCACTTAGAACCACACATAGCGAGCGGGTCGGGGAATATGTCGAGCTCCCCGAAGATGCCACTCGATCGGGAATCGAGGATAAACAGCTTTGGTCAGTCGTCCAACATACCCGCTTCCTACGTGAAGAATAGCACCTCGGAGGATAAGCTGCTCAAGTACACGGACGACTTCAAGGTGCTGTATCACAAGTACTTCCCCGATCGTCGCACGCTCCTCCTCACACCTGTGAATGAATGCGGCCAGCGGAAGATGATTTGTACCTTCATTCGGCCCACCGCCATGCGGTTTGATGAGATGTACGATCTTGAGCAGTGTAGCGCCTATGTGGCGGGCTACATGCAGTACGAACCTCTCCACCCCGAAACCTGCTACGATGAGGATAACGATGATACGGTGGAGTGTCTGCCTGGGACTGTTGTGTCTCCAGCAACGGCGCTGCAGTGGCAGGTTGGTAACTGCCTCGAGATGAGCTTGGTATTGACCTCTCTGTTGTGTGGTGCCGGCTACAACGCATACGTCGTGGTTGGCTATGCCCAGCGAGCGGTGTGCCTCAACGATCAGACGGAGCGCCTGTGGGCCGATACGTTGCCGATTGAGTACAACTCCGACGACGAGGAGGAGCCCGCAACGACGGTGGATGCAGAGTACGCGGCCCTTCTCAAGGAGCGGCCGGTGCTTCGCGAGGCCGGGGCACAGCCACCCGCCTCTGCCCAGTCGCACGGAACACCACAAGCAACCGCGTCGGAGACGTCTCGGATGGACGGCGATTCTCCTGCACTTCCCACGCTTGGGCTGAACTCGATCACCAACCATGATGCGGTGATGGAGGTGAAGGCGGTACACTGCTGGGTGGCCGTGCTTCCAGGCGGCCGCAAGAGCATGAAGGATACAACGTTCATTGAGCCATCGACGGGTGAGCTCATCCCCATTTTGGCCTCCGATCAGTTCTACACTGGCGTGGAGGCGGTCTTCAACGACACGAAGTACTACCTTAACCTCCATCCTGAGGTGCCAACGAGCGCACTCAAGTTCGACCTCAAGGAGCGATCGCAGTGGGAGGGGGTGTTGTGCTGCGAGGGGGATGAGGAGGACTTACACGAGGGAACCGCCGGCGGAACCATGGGGGCTCTCACCGGCCGCCGCACGCTGGGCGACATGACGATGGTTGGAGGCCATACCAGCACCAACCTGCTCGATATCCGCAACAAGCCCAACGTCGTCGTGCCTCGCTCGTGGACGGCGGAGCTCACCTTGAGCCCTAGCCAGTACGAGAGCCGCTATCCCGATTCGTACAAGGTGATTCAGTACGCCGATGCGGTTGTGCGCCTATATGCGGACTACTCGCAGCCCGATATGCGGGTGAAGGAGGTCGTGCTCTCGGATAGCCTCTACGACACACTGGAGCAGGTCCACCTCTTTTACAAGCACCGCGCAGATAAACTACGTCGCCGCAGCATTTATCCTCAGCTTGCGCAGAAGGAGACCAACTCACTCATGGGCCGCAACAGCGCGCGATCGTACAGCGGGCAGGCGGCTCCGTCCTATCGTCTGCTGACGGAGTGGTATGAGCGCGGCCGCATGCGGGATACGTCGGTCGAGGGTTTGCGTGAGTTCAGCCACGAACCTGGCGTGCAGCGCACGATGAAGTTCTACTGGCGAGCGAGGGAGGACGGCATGTTCAAGCGCACGGAGGTGTTCTTCGACCTTACCTCTCTACGCAAGGTGAAGGAGTTCTACAAGGGCCGCAACGACCATTTGTGCTACCGCAGCGCAAGCTTTGATCAGCCTCGGACGGTGCGTGAGACGAACCTCCACGCCCTCATCGCCGCCGCTGGCTCGGGGACGGGTACGTCGAAAGAGTATCCGCGTCTGGAGCCCACGCGCATCAGCCAAAAGTTTGTGCGCCAACCCGACCTGCCCTACGAAAAAGATGTTGCGAAGGTAACCTTCAGCCGCCCCGCAGCGCATGACACGCGGACGACCTTGGGTGAGATGTGGATCTTCTTCCAGTACCCGGAGGACAGCATCATCCGGCCGTACCACATGTTTGCGAAGCCAAGCTCCAACGTGGAGGACTACATTGCCGCCTCCGCCGCTAGAAAACCCATCGAACCGCCCAAGAAGATCGTCTCGATGCCCGGTGCGGAGCCTCCGCGCGACTTAGAACTCTACAACGAACGCAAGTGGCTGACGGGGGTGGAGACGATTTGCTTGACGGAGATCCGCAGCAAGATGGATGAGGGGATGGACGTGCTCACCACCATGGAGGCCGACCATAGCCTCGTTCGGCAGATGCTGAGCTCCTACGACACCCTCCGCAACCGGCCGAAGGAGACGGAGGCGGAGCGCGCCAAGAAGCTCGCCGAGTCGATTCGTCGCGAGGAGTCGCGCAAGGACTATTTGGCACCCTACATTGCCAAGTTGGAGATGCCTTCAGATTTTGATGGGGACTACCTCAAGGTGAAGCTCAGCTCCGAACAAGCCAAGCGGGTGCGCGACGAGGCCCTCCTTGAGCTCAAGGAGCGGCTGATTCAGCGCGGCCACATTATGCAGAGCCGCATGGACAAGGAGAAGGAAGACTTCAATAAGCGGCAGCTCGCCTACCAACGCAACCGCGACTCCGCCACGGTCGACGGCACCAAGGAGGCGGAGGACTTCGCCATCTACTGCAAGGAGGCCACGTGGAGGATGAAGGTGCTGGACGAGCGCCTGTCGAAGCACATTGATTTAGCCAGCGAGAAGTACGCGCAGCTCGCACAGCGTCTGTCCGAGGATGCACGCCTCACAGCGCTCTACAACATGTAAGGGGCATATCTATGTGTGCCAATGTATCTAGAGAAGGAAAGTTGGGTGATGAGCGCTTGTGTGGCGTGAGTAGCGACGAATGCCGCCACCATCTCGGTTGTTGTGGCGCTCTGCATGCAATCATCCCGTTTCTTTTCATCTTCTTTATTATTGAAGCCTCTCTTCATCAAGTGTGCGTACCCGGATTCTGTTGCGGGCTCTGGTGCTTGGCTTAGAGTGGTTATATACAGCGATGCGCTTCGTGGCCGTCTTCGCGGCTTCACCGACGCTGCAGCGCTTTTGCTCCGCTGAGTTTTTGGCGGTTGCCAACATCTTCGGTGTTCGAATCACCCCGATAGCGGCACCATGGCTCCGTGGCGATGATGAAGAGGCTGTTTCCCCCTTCTTCTTCTTCGACACAGACGCAAGCATGATGGACGTGGAGGCGGTGGCCCACCGCTGTATCCTCCTCCGCGGCATCTACACGCTTCTTGCTGCGGCACCTACTCTGGAGCAGGTGTGCCGCCGCCACGAGGCTCCGTCCGACGACACAAAAAACACCCTCATTGTGGGTGATGCCGTGGAGGCAGAGCTGGGAACCTCGTCCTACTCCTTCCGCGTTGAAACCATTGGCAAGAAATACACGGAAGAGCGCAAGAAGGAGGTGATGGCTGCGTTGCACCACCACACAACGCCCCCAGCAGGACAGATTGATTTCCGGTCCCCACAACACCGCTTCTTCGTTTTTGTGGAGCATCTCATCGAGCCATCGCCCCCAGGGGCAAAAAACTGGCTTCCCAACGGACCTTTGCGCGCGGTGGTGTTGTGTGTGTTGGCGGTTGAATCGCATCGTTCGTCGCTCCTCGCACGCTACGACCTCAAGAAGCGGCCGTACATTGGCACAACATCGATGCCTCCGGAGGAGTCCATCTTGATGAGCAACCTCGCCTACATCTGTAACGGCCACGTCGTCTACGATCCTTTTTGCGGCACAGGCAGCTTGCTTCTTGCCGCTGCCCATTGTGGTGCAAGGACGTTCGGCTCCGACGCCGATGCGCGCGCAATGCGTGCGGGCACGGCGAGGGGAAAGATTAGCCCGCAGCTGCAGCAGCAACGCCGCCTGGCGCTGGCCAACTACAGCGAGGCGGAGCTGTCGCGGCTCACCGAGGAGGAGAAGGAGCTGCCATCGATGTGGACCAACTTCAGAATTTATCACCTCCCGCCGCCAGATCGGTTGCGCATCAACTTCTCTTCGTGGGCGTCGCTGTGGCGCGGCCGTGAGGGGTTCCTCGACGCCATCGTCTCCGACCCGCCCTATGGCCTGCGTGAGCCGCGCAAGCGCGAGGCATCTGCAGCGGAACACGGTGGCGATGCTTCATTGACGAGCTACCAGACCTATGACGTTGTGCTCGACCTCGTCCTCTTCGCCGCAACCAACTTGGTGGTTGGTGGGCACCTCTCCTTTTGGCACCCCACCACCGACGGATACACCAGCGATGAGCTCCCACATCATCCATCCATGGAGCTCATCCACGATCATCCACAGCGGCTATCGCTGAAAGTTGTGCGTCGGCTAATCACGATGCGAAAGATTGCCGCCTGCCCATCGCCGCCACCCACGCGCGAGGCGTGTGCGCCGCGGCTCCACGCGGAAGATCTTCGTGAGCTGATGGAAAAGACGGAGCTGCCAGAGAACGCAGACTACACGCACTACCGCTTGAAAATACGACGCAAGCGTGAGGCCACGGCACAGTACTGGCGCTCGCACAACACCGCCGCAGATTCAGCTTCGCAGGAATCAGCGGAGGAGCTCCCGCGTCGTCGACGCAAACAACCGCATGAACGTTCGCGCGTTGAGACGCAGGAGTTGGTGGTGGCAAACCGCGAGCGAAATTTGCGTGAGCGGGCAGAAAAACAGCGCGTGGCGAACGAGCGCAATGCAGCCAACCAGCCAGACGCGAGGGACACATAACAACGCACCGGTTAAGAATCCTTCAATCACACGTCGTTGTCCTGCTCGTGAGTTGCTGAGCTTTCGTGTCCACTGACTATGCATGCTTCTTCCTCATTCTTCTACTCATTAGGGTGTTTATTTCATTCCACTTCTCTGCCCAAACTCACAAGGAAGCCACAACCACTATGACCGCTCTCGGTGTCTTTGATGAGCGCGATTCGCACGCCCTCGCGATTCAGCCCGAGGAGGAGGAGGAAGTGTGCGGGGTCTGTCTCGAACGCCCCGCGGAAGGTTGTTTCGTTGACTTGTGGTGCTGCGGCAACGTGCTCTGTGTGGATGATGCTGAGCAGCTCGGCAAGTGCCCCTTCTGCCGTCGGGAGCCCCTAGCGTGGAACATTGTGAAGTAGAGCCATCAAGAGCAGTGCTTCATCATACTCATCTGTTTTTTTTCCCATCCCCTCCCCAATCTGATATGGCAATCATGCGCCATGGAGGCCAATATTTTCCTTGGCCACTGCTCCAAATACGATGATTATGATGATGATGATGATGTGCTTCAATGCATCAATTCTGTGGTTGGGTTGCTGATGTGCTTCGATATTCTCTTGCTCCTCTGTTGCATCCAACGAAGGTAGCTGCAGTTCTCACTCTGTCGTAGCGTATCACAATGGTGGTGTTGAAGGGAGGCGGAACGACGTACTCCGTCGGCAACGGCAAGCAAATGGAGTGGGAAGATGTTCCCGAGGTATTCAAGAAGCACCTCGGAGAGCAGCGAGAGATAACCAAGTGTGTGGAGATGCGCGCAGCGGCTCAGAATTGTATCGAAGAACACGGATTCTGGGCCCCACAATGCGTGCAACTCACAGACGCCTTTCATGCCTGTCAGTCGGAGGAGCTCACCCGTACTCACCTCCCCACACGAAAGGTGTAGGTCCCTAGCACAATTGACGTGTCATCCACGTCCTCTCACAACAAATTCTCTTCTCTTGCTCACGTACTTGAGTGGAAGCACGACATGCCACATCATCTCCATGAATTCTTCCTCTTTTATTCGTCATTATCTTCGTTATGTGGCTGGCTAGGTAGCTTATTCGTACTGCTCCTCTCGCGCGATTGTCCACCCGTTGAGGAGAGTTTTGTCTGTGGTAGGAATATTTAGTGAATAGCGATGCTGCGCCAGGGATTGTTTGCGGCCTCGGCCATCCTCTTGGAGCGTAGCCACGGCAACTTGAAGGATCAGGACCGCATTTTCACGAACCTCTACGAGGATTTTGGCACCGACATCAACGCGGCGGAGAAGCGCGGCGACTGGTTCCGCACCAAGGACCTCATCCTCAAGGGCCATGACTGGATCATCAACGAGATGAAGGCGAGCGGCTTGCGCGGACGTGGCGGTGCTGGTTTTCCCTCCGGCCTGAAGTGGTCCTTCATGCCGAAGAAGAAGCCCGATGATCGTCCGAGCTATCTCGTGGTGAATTGCGATGAGTCGGAGCCTGGAACGTGCAAGGATCGTGAGATCATGCGCCATGAGCCACACAAGCTAGTGGAGGGCTCCCTCATTGCGGGCTACGCGATGCGTGCGCGCTACGGCTATATTTACATCCGTGGCGAGTTCTACAACGAGTGGAAGGCCGTGGACAAGGCCATCCACGAGGCCTACCAGAAGGGCTACCTCGGCAAGAATGCGTGTGGCAGCGGATATGATTTTGATCTCTACACCTACTGCGGTGCGGGCGCCTACATTTGTGGCGAGGAGACGGCCATGATTTCGAGCATAGAAGGCGGTCAGGGCAAGCCGCGCCTCAAGCCGCCATTTCCCGCCAACGTGGGACTTTACGGGTGCCCCACGACGGTGACGAATTGCGAGACGGTGGCGGTGAGCCCGACCATCTTGCGTCGTGGCCCGCAGTGGTTTGCGAGCTTCGGCCGCAAGAACAACGCCGGGACGAAGCTCTACTCCATCTCTGGCCACGTCAATCGCCCATGTACTGTAGAGGAGGAAATGAGCATGCCGCTGCGCGAGCTCATTGAGCGCCACGCCGGTGGCATCCGCGGTGGCTGGGATAACCTCCTCTGCGTCATTCCGGGCGGCTCCTCGTGCCCCCTCATCCCCAAACACATTTGCGACGATGTGCTGATGGACTACGACGCACTCAAGGCCGTGGACACGGGCCTCGGCACCGCCGCCGTTATCGTCATGGACAAGTCCACGGACGTCATCAACGCGATTGAGCGGCTCTCGCAGTTTTACATGAACGAATCCTGTGGCCAATGCACCCCATGCCGCGAGGGCGCGCCGTGGCTGGATAAGATGATGAAGCGCTTCGTCCACGGCAATGCCAAGAAGGAGGAGATCAGCACCTTGTGGGATGTATCCAAGCAGATGGAGGGCCGCTCGATTTGCGCCCTCGGCACGGCCGCCGCCTGGCCCGTCCAAGGCCTCATCCGCCACTTCAAGCCGCTCATGGAGGAGCGGATTGAGCGGTACTGGGAGGCCAACCCCCACTGGGGCAAGTCGGGCTCGCCGTGGAGGCGGTGGAAGACGCACCGCTACTACACGATGCAGAAGGGTGATCGCCTCAACTGGGACGGCAAGATTGTCCGAAACTGGAATTAAGCAGCTAGTAGAAGCTAGAAGATAGGAGCCATGATTGGTGGCTGTGGCGGGTATCCCCCCCCTCCCCCACTCCACCATATTGTCGGGCACGTGCGGTTAGGAGGAGGAGAGAGTGCGAAGATGGCGTGTAGTAGCCCAGTCTTCTCTTGCGTGAGGTACTTCATCCATGCCCTGCGACCCTTGTTCCTTCACACCTTTGACACAAACCTCAACACACTGGTATACGAATCCAGCATGTATTCTTGTCTTTTCTCATTTCTTCTGTGTTTCCCCTTCACACATGTTGTGTGCGTAGCTACGTACCTCAGTCATCCTTCACCTCTGATACGATGAAGCGCCGTTTTGGAAGCAAAGTCTTTTTGGATGTGGCGGAGATCAAAGACCACCTGCTCGGGTTCCAAATTTTTGATGCTCGCTACAACCTGCGCATGAAGGACTACGGCCGCATCGAGTTTGCCAAGGGCCACGCCTCTCGATCAATTCGCGTCGATCTGGATGAGGAGCTCTGCGGCCCCCTCACCGGCCACGCACGTCACCCGCTCCCCGGCGCCAGCGACTTTGTGGAGTGGTGCAAATCCCGGGGCATCTCGCAGGAGCGACCAGTGTTGTGCTACGACGATGATTGCGGGGCGATGGGGGCCTGCCGTCTGTGGTGGATGCTGGACTCGCTCGGGGTGGAGGCCTACGTATTGAATGGCGGCATTCAGGCCTATCGCGCCGCCGGCCTGCCGCTTGAGTCGGGTGACCGCTTCGACGTCTTCTCGCTCTCGTTTTGGCCCTACGAGACGGAGTTCAGCCACCACGTGCGGGTGGAGGAGATCCCACCGGAGGCGGTGCTCGTGGATGCACGAAGCGCCGCACGCTTTCATTCGACGGTGCGACCGTACGGCCCCGACCGCATTCCCGGCCACATTGAAGGCGCCGTGAATCTTCCCTACCAAAGCCATTTGGTTGATGCAAGCGACAACAAGATTCTCCGCGACCCCGACGAGCTGCGGAGCAACGTCCTCCGCGCGCTCCACGGGGCGTGGGGCTGGAAGGATGGCCTGGACCTCTCCAACTGCGTCTTCTACTGCGGCAGCGGCGTGAGTGCGTGCATCAATATCGCCATCGTCCACCACCTTGGCCTCGGCAAGCCCTTCCTCTACTGCGGCTCGTGGTCGGAGTACTGCGGCGTCCACCGCTTCCCGCTGCTCCGCAGGCTCACCGCCGTTCATGGCATGTACTTTGACATGCACTCGGCCAACCTCGGCGATCATCCACTCGCCGACGTTGAGGTCACCCCCATCGTGGCGGACGGCTCCGCCTGTGAGAACCCCGACAGCGACATCAAGGCAGCGGTGCGCCACCTCCACCTCGGCGAGACCGCCAAAGTGGTGTACCAAAACGGTCGTGTGGTTGTGCTTCATATACCACTACGGAAGTAGCTGGCTCATACTCCATCCCCCGCCACCTCCTCCTGACGCGCGACACACTTGCGCTGTTCTTATCCACCGTGCTTCCCAGCAGCGCGAGCCTCCTTCCCTCTCTCCAGCATGATTGCGTGGTGTCGTGGGCCCTTCACTTTCATGCCATGCAAGCACCTCGCACTCCTCCTCCCTTCACATTGTTAGATCTACGCTTCCTTGTACCAATGCCATCCTTCAACCCACACATTCAGGTCTGCGCGGGCAGCGATGAAATGTGCGACTTCACACGCTGCGCCATCGTCGCAGCTGCGAAGGAGAGCGCAATCCGCCAGGCGCCGTTGTCGGTGGCCCTCTCCGGCGGCAGCACACCGCGGAAGCTCTACGAGCAGCTCCACTCTGCAGACCAGCCGCTGCTGAAGGAGCAGTGCGGTCTAAAGTTCTTCATTGGCGATGAACGCTTGGTTGCGTTGGATGATGAGCGCAGCAACTACGCCATGGCCCACGATGCGCTGCTCCACGACCTCCCCGCGCGCTGCATCGTCGCGCACGACCCCACCGCCGCGCTCCGCACCTCCGAGGACGCCGAGCACGGCGCGGCTGACGCAGCGAAGGTTGCGGCGGCCTACTCCGCCCGGCTGCTCGAGGAGCTCCCCGTGGAGGTCCATGCAGTCGATGGAAAGGAGGTGCGCGTTCCGATCTTTGATGTGGTGCTTCTCGGCTTGGGTGCCGACGGCCACACCGCCTCCATCTTCCCAGGTTCTATCGCCTCGACGGAGGTGCAGCAGCCGGTGACGATTGCCTTCCCCAGCCCCACGATGGTGCCAAAGGTGTGGCGGATCACGATTGCCCCCTTCGTCATTCAGCATGCACGCCACGTGATGATCCTCGCTGCGGGTACGTCGAAGCGGTGGGTTATGGATGGAATCCTGGCAGAAGAGTGCGAGGGCGAGGCCCCCGTCTCGCGACTGCTGCGCGGATGCACCGGCCAAGTTACCTTCGTCGTTGACCGCGACGCCGTCGGCCACGATTGATGGATCACCTCTGCGACGCACAACAAAACCATATTTTTCATCAAAACGAGTATCGACGTTGCCCGAGTGAAGGGCTGAGCCCATCCATATTTCTCACTTGTACTTGCCGCCGCCAATCATTTTCATTGTGTTGCTGCTCTACATCGCTACAACCCCCTCCTCCACCTCTTCTCCATCATCACAGCCACCCTTGGTTTTTCTTCTTCTCATACACCAGCTTCCTCTCCCCTCGTACACTGCGCTGCGTGGTGACGGCCGTGTCGGTATCTCCGTGCATATCTCAGTTTCTTTTTCTCCTTTCTTAATAAACCCTTCCGTGTGTTTGTGCCATATGGACGTTCCGCACGAGGTTGAAGGCGAGGGCGACGCCAAGCCAGTACCAACGCCTCCCACAAGCTCCTCCACCCCTCACGAGCCGCTGGCCGACGACTCGTCCATCGACGCCGCGCACTCCGTCGTGGACGAGGAGCCCAAGCGGCTCCTGAGCCTCTCCAACCTGAAGATCTTGGTGGTGCCCGTTACGTGCGGGCTGTTTTATGGCTACAACATCGTCTTTGTGGCCGTCTACTACCAGATGCACCTCATGTCGATGGATTGCTCCATGGCCAAGGGCGGCAAGGTGGTGTGCGAGACCCTCCCCTCCGCCGACTGCCGCTGGTATACCAACAGCAGCAGCGGCGGCTACTGCGGCTGGACCGACGTCACCTGTCGCGTGCTCTACCCGAACTCTAAAAAGTTCGGCGGCAACGAGGATTCGGCCCGCAGCGGTTGCCTGCAAGACAACCGCTGCACATGGAGCTACGGGGACTCGGAGTGCAAGAACCCTGTCGGGCTGGACTCACTGCGCTATGCCGTCTTTGCAGTGGCCATGACGATTGGTGGTGTCTTTGGCTCGTGGGCCGGCGGCCCCGTCGTCTCTGCGCTTGGCTCCAAACTCAGCTTTGTTTGTGCAGGCATCGTCTCCTGCGCATGTTGCCTCATGTACCACGTCGGCATTGGCACCGATGAGTTCTGGGTCATTATTGGCGCACGTGTTGTTCTCGGCTTCTGCATCGGCATCACCGGTGTTGCCTCTCCTCTCTACGTGGACCAAAACGCCCCAAAGGAGTTCAAGAGGCCGATTGGCTTCCTCTACATGATCTCAGTGTGCTTCGGCATTCTTCTTGTTTCCATCATGGGTCTGGCGCTTGGCCAGAGTGTGGAGTTCTCGTCGAATGTGGATACGCACCTGGTGGCACGACTACAGGGGGTCACCAGCCTATCCTCCGTCATCTCGGTTGGTGTCGTTTGCCTTGGTCTCTTTGTGAAGGAGTCGCGCGTGAACTTCAATCGCGATGTTGCCGTGAAGGGTGCGGTGGAGGTCAATCCAGATGAGTACACCTATCGTGAGATGCTCCCGCAGCTGTTGGTTGCCTTCATCATGACCTGCGCCTACCAACTCACGGGAGCCAACTCCATCACAAGCTACGCGCCGACCATCATGGGCAACCTCGGTCTCGCTCCTCTTGTTGGCACATTTCTAATGATGCTCGTGTGTTTCTTGTGCTCCATCTCCTCCATTTTGTTGTCCAATCGGGTCAGCTCACGTACCATCTTCCTCACCGGTTCCTTCACGCTCTCCACGATCTGCGTGTGTCTCTGCGGTATCCCGGTGTATCCAGGCGTGGCATCGGAGGAGGTGAAGAACATCGTAGCCGTCATTGGCACGCTCTCATTTATGGGCGTATTCCAGCTCTGCCTCGGGCCTTGCTTTTATGTGCTCACGCAAGAGTTGTTTCCCCTCTCTTTTCGACCCAAGGGCGCCTCCTTCACCCAAACCTCGCAGTTCTTGCTGAACGGCGTTGTCTGTGCCGCATATCCTTTCGCTGCGGAGGGCCTCTCTGGAGGTGCTGCCGGCAACCAAAACAAAGGTCAATCGATCGTCTTCATGTCTTTTGGCGTCATTGGATTTGTGTGCTCAACCCTCGAGGCTTTTTTTCTCCATCCGTGGAAGCCAAAGGAGTAGCCAAGTTTTTCTATCGACACGGTGGGGTGGGTGCTGCACTCTGCCAGCCACGGAACCCACCGGTCTGCTTTTCCCTCCCCATCCCCTCTTTCTGTTGTCAACGTGACCCTATCTGCTTGTCCGTGAGTGAGAGTGATCTCACGGCAAGAGAATATTTCCCGCAAAAGTACCCCACTTGTGTAGACCTATCCACCGCCAGCTGCTATGAGCTGGTTGTGTGGGATGGCTTCATGTTTTTTTCTCTCTTAGTGCACTTTCGTTATTTTTCTATGCGTTGCGGTTCTCTGGTCAGCCCCGCATTATCTTCTCTTCCTGTGCTACACGATTGGCGCGACCTCTGCCCTACACCAGCAATGCATCAACAGCCATATTCGTCCATCAGGCTCTCAGAGTCTTCTTGATGGACTGTGAGTGAATGGAAAGTAGATACTTCTCATGATGCGTACGGAGGGTCAGTGCCTCCCACGCACCCTGTTGCCCGCTCACTTTATTAAGAACACATGAATCTGCCCTCCTTCAGATGTATTGTTTGTTGGTTGCCTAACCCCCTTGGTGCCGGCCTGTTGGTGTTCAAATTGCTTGATGACAATGCTGGTGAGTAATGAAGAGGCAGCCGTTGCCCAGTAATTAAATGCATAGTCGTTTCGTTGCACGCCCGCACACAATCACTTTGTGCCGACAGTTTTTAGCTGAAGTTTTGTTTCACCCACCGACAATGGCGCGCAAGCCGCCACCTCTGCACATGCGAACTGCTTCTTTTCCAAAAAGAAAAACACCCCCACTCCACTTTAACAAAAAGTCATCCGTGACAGGATTCGAACCTGCAACCCTCTGATCCGTAGTCAGATGCTCTTCCATTGAGCCACACGGACACGTCAATCACACAATACACAGTGAATTTACCCACATGTCTGGGTGGGCAAAAACCATCCGTGACAGGATTCGAACCTGCAACCCTCTGATCCGTAGTCAGATGCTCTTCCATTGAGCCACACGGACTTGTTAACCGACCTTTCTCCTCTGAAACGTACCTCTTGTGAGAGTTTTGCTTTCCGGCGCGTTCTTTCGCAGTGGCGGGGGGATGCGGGCGTCACGCTAAGCTGTGCGGATTATGTAGCGCGGGGGAAGAATGCAATAATTCAGCTGGACTGCTGAGCACGTTGCGCTCACTGTTCTACGCAGATCACATTGCCTCACTATCGTTCGGTTCCTTTGGCTGTGGCTATGCCTCCTCCTTTTGGGAAAGGGGGCGGCATTCATCATGAATGTTCTTAATGGCTGAAAACAATGAATAGGGCTCTTTTTTTGTTGCAGTTTGGTTGCCGCCGTTTGGCCCTGTATAGGGTTGGGCGGGGGTTTTTACAGGTTCCGACATCGTTTGTTAGTGGAAAGAAAGGAAAATCATTGTGGCCTAGACTTTTCAGTGGTAGAAGTATAGGGTGGTTGGCGGGCGTGAAAAATTTGTTTTCTCCAACCTAAGAGAAAGTGCGAACTTGGCTGCGTGTAAGGGAAATGGGGGTCAGGTGTGTTTTTTCTCAGGTGTTGGTAGGCATATTTCCATTTCCATTGTTCCCACCCCTTCCAAAAACCACACGATCGTAGTGAAACCCGATCGCTTCATCTCGATTCAGTATATCACGGGCCGGCAGACGCATGCGCACCCAACGCCAACAAACATACTTTCGCGCACCCCACCGCCGCGAAACGCGTTCCATTGCTATGCATCTCCAGCAAACACAAGCGCAGCACAAACATAGGCGTGCTGGGATGGGTTTTGCGCGCGCTGCATTCGCGCCTCGCCCCTTGGGGGCCCCCGCCGGTTTTGCAGCTGGGACGCCCCCCCCCGCCAAATCCAACCGGTCCCCCCTCGCGCTTTATGTTAGTGCAAACATTTGTATGTATGTATCGTCCATTTCGCTATGCGCGTTGCGGGGGGGGGGGCATGGGGGCAATGGAAATGTTGCGGGGGCCGGTTTTGGGGGGTCGGGGTCGCCCGCGCCTTCCCCCCCCCCCCGGTTTGGCAAATCAATTTTTTTTACTGGAGGGGGGGGGGCGTGCGTTTGCGCGGCCAATTGAACGGCGTCACGCCTGGCCGGCCGGGGGGGGGGTCCCGCTTATTCTTTTAACGGCGGGGCCCCCGTCAATTTGGCAGCGTGCGCTGTTTAAGCGCATGCTGCGGGGACGAATCCCCCCCCCCCATCGCGCGGAATAAAATCGCCCCCCCCCCCCCGAACCCTTGCGGTTTGGCTTGTTGGCGCCACTTGTCCAATTGGTCACGATTTGACTTCAAGGGGGGGATTCTGCGCGCCACGTTTGATATTATGTTAAAAATGGAAGCCCCCCGCGCGCCGACCTTGTTCCCCCCCTCTTATTTTGAGCGCCGCGCGCGCTTGTTTGGCGGCGGTGCTTGACGAGAGGACTGGATTTGCACGATGCGTTCGCATGTCGTTGACTGTTTCCTGGAAGCTCAACATGCGTTTATTTCTTATTTATATCTGGATTTGGCATGTGTGGCCGTGCGTATTTTTGGGTTCCCCCCCCCCGCGCCACCGAGGGCCCCGGGGGCAACTTGCGGAAGAGGATGGCCGCCCCGTTCCATTCAATTGTTATAGAATACGGCCTTTTAATACTCGCGGTTTCCTTAATTCTGCTGGTAGAAATGTATTCGCGAATTCGTTGATGCGCCGTGGGGCTGATTCCCCCCCCTCCCCCCCGGCGGCTGCTTGGGGTTTTGGTTTTCCAAACTGGCGCCTGTCCTGTGCGCGTGCTGGGGGTGGTGGTGCGAGCGGTGCAAGTGTGTCCGTTGGTTCTTCTTTTTCTTTGCGTGCCCATGGATTTTCTGCATGTAGCCCCACCTCCACCCCGCGCTAAAAAACAATAATATAGAAACCCTC
The DNA here is from genome assembly GCA_030849065.1 of Jaenimonas drosophilae. Taxonomy (NCBI): domain Eukaryota; phylum Euglenozoa; class Kinetoplastea; order Trypanosomatida; family Trypanosomatidae; genus Jaenimonas; species Jaenimonas drosophilae. The sequence continues at coordinate 45,272 of JASAON010001656.1, forward strand.
AAAAGCAGATATACCCCTCCCAGCCTGGCCATTCTCCGGGGCGGCGTTGGGTTGGGGCCGAAGAGGGTCGATTGATGGCCGTCATTGTTGGAGTTGGCCGAAACATTCAGGAGGTTGCAATTATAATTGTAGATACGCAGTGTGAGTTTTTTTGGGTTTGAAATGAAGCGTTTCATATGAAATGTTTAACTGTTTCCATGCGGGGCATGTTTGGATCAGAGTCAAAAAAATTAGGAGCGGGCAAAAAAACATCCGTGACAGGATTCGAACCTGCAACCCTCTGATCCGTAGTCAGATGCTCTTCCATTGAGCCACACGGACAACGAGCTGAAGTTTGTGTCGTAAAATAAATGTTTACATTCTAAGATGAACAAATAAGCACGGGAAAGTATTAGTATCATTCTTGAAATACTAGTTGGCCGGAGCCTTGCTCTGTAACCTTCGGGGGCCGTCAAAGCTTAGCGGGAATTGTTTGGATCAGTGAGGGTGTCCGCTGCGTTGACTTGGTGCCCTGCTTGGCCGTGTGTCGGTGGTCAAGGTCCCCTGTAGAGGGGTCTGAGTCTGCCGTTAAAGCGGAGGCAATGGGTCAGGCCGGAAACGGAGCAGCCCACCTTGCGCACGTCTGCCGTTGCAGAAACACACCGAGGAGCATGTCAGCACTCGAGCCCCAAACGTTGTCGCGAGGCTTTTTTTGATGAGAGAGGGGAGGGGGGGGGGTTCAAAGTTGGTGCATGTGTGGTGTTGGCGGTGTTGTGTATCAAGTCGTATGTGTAATGTAGATACGGGTGCCTTCATGATGCCGTCTCCGCCTCTTCTTCGCGCGGCAAAACGTTTGGGTGAAAGGCAAATGAGGACAAAATGTCGTGCTGCGCAACGGTCATTTTTCCGTGGAACTGCCGCGGTGTGATGTGGAAGTAGTACAAGTCGTACAGCGAAAACTTTGTGATAACGACTCCTGCTGCTAGAAACAGCAACACATGGGTGCTGACGCCGCACCAACGGAGCACCTGTGGGAGCATAGGCAAGGTCATCAACATGTTGACAAGTGCCCGGATCGAGAGGAGGAGGTAAAGCGGAATAGTCCACGCCAAGATGAGGTGAAGCCGAAAGAGAATGTGAGACGGCTCGCGCCGCAAATAGCCATCCACGTGCTCATACCTGCTAACTGCCAAGCAGAGTTCGTCCCCCGTCATGGCCGCACCGCGCTGAACGCTGTCCCACGTGTCAAAGCAGTCATTTCCAGTAAAGATCCATGTGCACGCAAAGCACAAGAGACTCACCTGAAGCAGAGCAGGGATGACTGATGCGAGGGCATCTCTGAAGTACTCCAGCGCATACCATGCCATCTTCCTGCTCCACGTGTTTGCAACAAAGGGCCAAAAACAGCGGGATGATGGAAACAGGACATACCAACGATCCTTGGGACTCCCAGACCCCACGTGGCACTCTACAGTTTCCGACGAATTAGTGCGTGAAATGAGTGCCAAAATTTGCTCATCCAGCTGCGGGTCGGCCTCCATCAAATGCGTTGTTTCGCTGGAGTAGAGGGCCTCCCATCCACGAAGTTGCCGCAGTTTTGAGTGTTGAATGACAATGTGGCGGTAAAGGCGCTCGACGCGCTGTACGTCGGAGTAGAGCCACTCTCGGTTTTGAAGAGAGATCATCTTCCGCAGCTGTTTGGAAGCTGCTGACAAATTGATATCCTCGGAGGGGGGTTGATCCTGGATCATCTCCATCGCAGTCTGTGCAGGGGGTGGTGTGGTGATAGTGGTACCTGTCAGATTGGCCAAGACCTCCTCAAGGAAGTGGACGTACTCGTTGTGGCAACCTCTGCCAAACTTCTTGCACGGAGTGTGCGTGCCAAGGTGCCGCGGGGGCTCTGGTAGCTGTGGCAAATGATGATCTTCCAACAGCGTTCGGCGTAACTCGCTAACCTTCTCGTCAATGCTGCACAATGCGGGGAGGCTTAGAAGCACAGTCGATACAACAAGAAGGATGGCAATCGTCCCTCGCTGGAGCTGCCTCATGTTGCTACCGTTGACCGCTTGTGTCGGCAGTGTTCTGTGCTTCCTGAAAGTGAGCAATTATGGAGGATAAAGCAGAAAAATAAAAGAAAAAAAACAAGCAGAAAGTTTTCACTCGCTCATCAACCGCCCTCGTTGGCAACGGTGTTCCAATGCATCCACGTCCATGCCGGTGGTGAGCAACGCCGAGTTCGGCTTACGATTGTTATCCATGCGACTCCACTCTCTCGCGCATTCATGTGCTGTGGACCAAACGGAAACAACGAAGATATACAACAAAAAAAATTCAAAAGTATGGAAGACGGTTGCGGCGCTAGTGAAGAGAGGGAGAGAAGGTAGGAGTAGTCAGTCGTCATAACGTGGACCATCGCCTGTGCCATGATGCCATCTTTATAGTGGGAAGTCCTTGTGGCGCGCCAGGAAGGAGGCCACGACGCCGTCCACAGAGCCCGGGAACTCCTCCACCTCCACGTCGTTGGAGGAGGTGAGGGTGGTGTGGGCCTGCACGAACTGCTTTCGTGGCTTGCGCTTCTCCATAATGACCTCGCGGTACTTGGCAAACTGCGCATCCACGGAGGTGAGGCGCTCGTAGTAGGCCGCGCCGCGCTTCACATCGGCCACCGACTTGTTGACGCTCAGATTCAGAAGCAAATCGCCAATGGCGGCAACACCGTCGGTGGCGATGCGGTCTCCGTCAATGGTGATGAGGAGGCCCTCCGTCTTGTCCTCGGTGATGTGCACGACGGGGTTGGGGGCGGTGAGGAGGGCCTGCAGGATGCAGAAGCGTGCGCGCATGTGTGCCTGCCGCCACTGCTGCGTCTCGGGAGTGTAGAACTCCAGTCCCAGCAAGCCAGCTCGAACCATGTTCAGCCAGCAAACGAAGATGGTGTTCTTCTGCTCTTCCTCACCCGTGATCTTGAAGACCTGAAGCAGGTCGGCATGCACGCAGAGATAGAGGGCGGTGGCCTCGGCGCGGCACTCCTCATAGCTGCTGCCCAGTCCACCAAAGACACTGCCGTAGGTTTCGCCGGGCTTGTACCATGTTGCCACAGCCTTGCCGGAGAGGGGGTCGATGATGGAGCGATCAAAGTTAAAGCTGCCGTCCTCCTTCTCGGCGAGCAGCTTGCCCGTTCCGTGGCCGAGGAGCTCGTGGACGCCCACATTCACCGACATGGCGTTGATGAAAGAGCTCTTGTAGAGGGCCCAGTCCTTCTCGGTGAGGTGGCTGAGCTTGTCGTTGAAGTTGATGGCGCTCACAACGTTGGCGAGGTACACGTTCTTGAAGCCGTGGTCCTGGCGGATGTCATCGTAGTTGGGGATGCAGATGCCAGACGGAATGCCGCTGGAGGCAAAGCCCAGCACCTCCAGGCTCGTGAAGTCGGGGCTCGAAAAGACATCCTTTTCAAAGTTGCGGCCCCACGGCAGCCTCGTAATGAAGGCCTCGGCGCCGGCCACCAAGTCGGCGTACTTGCGCGACTGATCCTTGTTGACGACAGCCACAAACCCTTCCCACTCCGCCCGCACACCAGAGGGGTCTCGGTAGGACTCAATGAAGCCGAGGTTGGTCTCCACGACGGGCCCCACGTCCTTCACCCACTCCTTCTGCGAATCCTTGTGGGCGTTGACGTCGCCGCACTGGAAGTGGCGGATGTAGTGGTCCACCATGCGCTCCTGCGTGGGGTTCTCGACGTGCGGGCGGGCCAAGCGGAGGTGCTCCACGACGCGTGCCAAGTCTTCCTTGTACTCCCCGTAGGCAAGACGGATGTGGCGGCCCTTGAAGGTCTCATCCGCTGTCTTGCGCTCCTCGATGCTCGCGACGCGAATAGTGAGGGAGCCGTCTGCCTCCTTCCAGACACGTGTGTTGATGCCATTCATTTGTTTGCTGGTGAGGAACTCATTGGCTAGCACAGCATCCTCGGCGCTGATATTGCTGCTGTAGTAGGCGGTGCATCCCGTCGGAGGGTAGTCGAGGGCGAGCTCCGCGGGGCTGAGGTCGTAGATGGACTGGAGCATTGCCTCGTCGAGGCCAGCGTTGGGGGCGGCGGCACGCACAATGGTAGCGAAGACCTCACGTGAGCACGCCGGCACAAACTTGCTGTCGCCGAAGCTGAGATAATTGCCCATGTTGGTGTAGAAGAGGGCGAAGTACTCCAGAAACTGAAGCACGTCGTCCTCCGCCACGCCAGCAGCAGCGGCCTTCGTCCTGAGCTCCGCCAAGGGCTGTGCGCTGAAGACTTGGTAGAAGACGCGGAGAAGCGGGCGGGCGACGCGGCTGAGTTGCTCGGCAACAATAGGCACGCCGCACCACGAGGCGGCCATCATGTGGTGGGCGTAGAGCTTCTGCTGCTTCGTCAGGTCCTTGAAGGCGGCGGCGATGGGGAGAGGGCAGTAGGGGATGGCCCGAGGGGTAACGTGGAGCGCATGAACGGAGGACATCGTTTTAGTGTGTGGTTGGCTGTTGTGGGGTGAGTGATCTGCGTCAAGACAAGAAAGAAGAGGTAAGATGGGTAGAGCTGCCTGACAGACATCATCATCATATTCATCATCTCCATCACAAATGTACTCATGCATGCTTTCATGTACGCATTTGGTTGTGTGCGAGAGAGAAGAGAAAAAGTGTGAGAGACTGTTCTGCTCTATTAGGTTCCGTATTATGAAGAAATGACGAAGAAGAACAAAACCTCGTCGTACATTCTGCACATGCGGTGCACGTGAAGGATGCACGAGTTGAATGAGGTCATCGCTGTTGGCCCCACCAGCAATTTCGTTTTGATGAACGCCAATCGCACGTACAAAAAAAGAAAAGAAAGAACAAGAGTTGCTAATGAAAAGAAGAAGGTGGCTTCACATCAACCACACTCACAAGTCAGAAAAAAGAACCAGGTGGTACAACACGAAAAGAGGGAAAAAAAACATGGCAACGCATTGAGAGCGGCAGCGTATTTTTGAAGCACACAATCGTGTGGAGAAGCCGCAACGTCGCGTATGCAGAGGAAGGAATCACTGGGAAGGTGGCGCGGAGCGTGTGTGCACCTGGGAGCATGTAGAAGACGATGCCCCACACACAAAAAATATATAAGTCTGAATATAATTACGAAATTAGTTGTTTGCAATGAAGAAAAAAACGCTAAAAAAGAGGGGAAAAAGAAGACGTCTACGTTTATGCATGTGGGGTGCTTCATCATCGGTGCGGGCCGCCAAAAAAGGCGTGGCCGTGGATGAGCTGCCACCCGACAAGGGCCGCCACCTCCATCGCAATGATGATGAAGATGCCCAGCCACACCACGTGGCGCCGTACCGTGTGGAGGTGCTCAACGTCGTCGTTGGCGGCAGCCAACAGATCCTTGTAGTGGTGCTCGAGGTCCTCCATGAGGAAGCGGTTGACGAGGAGGTCCCACGCACGCATCAGCGGCCCAACCACGTCGGTGGTGGTGGGGTTGAAGAGCTGATAAATGCCGACGCTGCTGGAGGGCTCGCGAAGGACGCCGTAGATGGCCCAGGGCTGCCCGCAAATCGGTGCGATGAAACACATCGCGTTCTGTGGGTTGAGGGCGGCGTCAACCGTGGCGGCGAGACAGGTGGCGTCGAAGGAGGATGTGGCGATGCCGTCGGAGAGAGACGATTGCAGGTGTGAGCTGCCAAAGGCCATCGCCTCCATGGCGGCGGTGAGGTCCAGGAAGGTTGGCACGAGCATCGCGAGGGTGCTGGCCGACAGGAGGGCGAAGCAGGGCTCGTCGGAGATGGAGCTATTCGCAGGGCCGTTGTCGCGGGCGAGGGTGGCGATGGACGTCATATTCATGTGTGCGTCAATGGCGTTGAGGGTGAGGATGAGGGAGGAGCTGGCGGAGAACTGCTGCCGCATTTGGTAGAAGCCGTTGCCCAGCATCGCCTGCGAGCCGCTGACGAGGGTGTTGAGGGTGGTCAGCCACGCCTCGCCATCCTCCCACGCGCGCATCGCCTCACGCTTCTCGAGAGCGTGCAGGAACTGCTCCGTCGCCACAGCCTCGCTGGGGGCGATGAGAAGGCAGAGCGCCATGAGATCATGTGCGAGGCTGCTGGCGTTGATGACGTGATAGACCTTGGCGGCGGTGGCGGCGAAAACACCGCGCGAGAGGTGCCGCTCCACGCGCGGGCCCGCCACGGCGGCGCGGGCCATGATGCCAATCACGGCCAACACAATGACATATGAAACAAGGGAGAGGACGAGACATCCACGAAATGAGAGGACGGCATGATGGACGCGTTGGCGGATGAGGACCATCGCCACCACCACACACACCGCCGTCGCCACCGCAGAAGCGGCGCTCACGACGTAGATGGCGACCACGCGGCCATGTTCCGCTGACTCCTCCGCCTCCTCCACCACCTTGAGCGTGCGCTTGTAAACCGTCTTTTGCCACGCCTTCACCATGGAGAGGAGCTCCGCGCCCTGGTGGTTGACGGGCTCGGCATCATACCGCGCGGCGACCTCCGCCGCCTCTTCCTCGGTGATGTTGATGACGAGCTGCTGCCCCACATCGTGCGCGAAGAAGCTCTGGAAGACGGAGGCGAGCGCCATCAGCTCGTCGTTTTCCGGCCGCATCGCCAACACCTCCGACCCGCCGGTGCCGAGCCACTCAGAAACGGGTGAGTTTTTTTCGTAGAGCGCCGACACATTCGCGGCCACCTCCACCGCCATCGCCACCGCCTCCTGCAGTTGTTGCGGCCAGTTCTGGGATGTGATGAAGGCGACGGCCTTGGCGCCGTCGGGGGAGGCGGCGGAGATGTACGTCAGCGGGGCGAGGAGCTCTTCCAGCACAGGAAGTTGCTCGGCGGCGTACATGAGCACCTCCGTCCTCATCGCGGAGCGGTTGAGGTAGCTGTCGAGGAGCTCCGACAAGGTATCAATGTTCCTGTTGGGCATCTCCACAATCGTCATGACGTCGGTGATGATGTTGAGGGAGCTGGCGACGATGCGGCCCACCACTTGGTGAATCTCACGCAAATAATCTTGGCCATCGCCATCCCAGCACGATGGCAGCGAGGCGCAGACGAGTGTTGCGCTCGCCACCATGTTGGTTCCACGATTCATAACCGCCACCTCATGCGCCTCATAAATGTCGTTGGCAATGATGTTGCGGAGTGAGCGCTGTCGTGATGCTTGTCGCATCAGATTCTTGTTTTGGATGATCGCCTCTGCCAAGTTAGGCAGTGTTGTTTCTCTCATCATGGAGAGGAGGTCGTCCATACCTTCGTTGCTGCCCTCCGCCGCGGCTTGTGTGGTGGCCAACAAACGTTGGAGATCATCCATGTAGATATGCATCTCTGTCAGTATCACGGATGAGTCCAGCACATCATCCTCGGTTGGGCTCCCTCCAAGAATGGTGGTGGCTGTGTGAGACGTGCTCAGCGATGCAGCACCAAAGTCTGGCAAGTATGCCCCGTAGTAGGCGATGACGTGGAAGAGATCAATCAAGCCGTACACCCCAACAAGAGCGCAGTTCCATGCGTTGTAGTCGTGAATCGATGCAGCAAGGTCGGTACGTCGGAAGGTTAGCCCGCGCTGCATCGTCAAGACGGACACAATTGGCACAATGGCAACGAGGGCAGCCGACAAGGATAAGCCAAGAATGAAGAGAAGGCGTGCATCAATCCTCACCCACCACGCACCACAACACCGCATCGAAGGTGCAACGTTGTGTGCGTCGCTGCGTCCACGACCATGAGCGGCGCTGCCCTTGATGGCACGCATGGAGGAGGAGGTGGTATCGAGGGGGTTTGAGGTCTGCGGGTTGAGCTCCGCGACGGAGAAGATCAAAGATGGGGTGGTGAGGTCATCCGCAGACGTGGAGGCCTCCGCGTTCATGGCGCGCAACAAACGTGTGTGTCTTCCTTGTCTATGTGAGTGAGTGAGTGAGTGAGTGAAGAACAACAACAACAACATGAAGAAGCATCATAACATGAAGTCCATGAAGATGGTGCACAACAACCAAATACATGATTGGTTCCCAAACGTTTCATCTTAGTCAGTACGCACACATGCATCATCCTCCTCGCGATACACGACAATTAACAATAATCACAACAACAACAACGAACTTTTGGCTTCTCTCATTGTTTGCGGAGAGTAGATCCACGACGACGACAACGATGATGGTGATCGCGTTATTCACGTAGAGGCATACACAAAAAGAGGCAGCAAACGAGAAAAACGACATTGAAAAGAAGACGGACGTAAGCACAGACGTGGGGTGGTGAGTGGGTGTGTTCTCATTGGCATTGACTATATGTGCTGATGCGCAAATGTCGGAGCACACCCAGCGGCACACGTACACATTGTGACGACGGCACATGGAATGTGCGGTCTCACGTGTGGGCGGAGGTGATGAGGGGCGTTAGTGAAGGACGGAGATGCCCATCAACGACCTCACGCATACAAAGATCAAGGAAGATGAAGGGAGCTGCGTTAACGAGAGAGCACGTCGCACTCCGTGCATCAACAAACAGCACACAGGATCTGCATAAACATATGTGTAGCAGTGGTGGTTGTGATGTAGGAGATGGATGTGTGTCGTCGCGCATTGAGGATGATCCTTCACCATGAGTGACGATGGAGAGACAAGAGATACCACAGCCACGTTGAAGTGTGTTTGCCGCACAGCAACGCACCAAGTGGCTGCAGATGAAGGATTGCCAGCCAACACCGCCGCAAAAGAAGCAAAAAAAAAAGTGGGTGGGTGCCCCCACGTCTACCAACAACACGCACGCACGTCCATCAACAACCTTCACGCCCGCGAAGTAGAAAAGATGAAAAGTAGGCAAACACAAAATAATACAAGAAAGATTATGTCACTGGAGAGGTGGGCGGAGAGATGGTCAGGGGCGAAGAACCACCATACAACATAGATGCATCACCACAGCAGCATCTCCGCTGTGAGGATGATGCTGTGGAGGAAGATGGAGATGGTGATGGTTGTGTGCGTTTGTGGCAATGCGTAGGGCTAAGAAAATAAATAATCAAAATCATAATTCGTATTATCCACGATGGATGAAGTCGCACTCCACAACATCATTGCCATCGCAACTGCACTCACATACATGCCAGAGACATGTACGTGTGCGTCAGAGAATGATGGAGGAGGAGGCGGTGGCGAGTAAGCGCCACAACACAATGGCGCCCACCTCTAAAAAGATGCACGTGAAGACGCTGTACCACACCACCTCACGCCGCACCTCCTCCGAGCTGAGCAAATCGGCTGACGCCGCCGCGGCGAGGTAGTTGTACTGCTGCTGAATCTCCGCCATCAGGTCGCGATTGGCGAGCTGATCCCAGGCCTCCAAAAACGTTCCCATGGTGCTGGCGGAGGTTGGATCAAAGATTTGGTAGAGGCCCGACGGGCCCGCGACGGCGCGCAGGAGGCCGAAGGTGGACGACGGATCGCCGCACATGGATGCAATGAAGCAGCGCGTGGAGGGGTCGGCGGTGCCGGCGGTGTTGGCCGTGGCGCAGAGGCCGTGAAACATGCCCTGCGTTGTGGCCGCACTCAGCACCTCACCAACACGTTTGGTGCCGAGGCCGAGGAGCTCCACGACGGCGGTTAGATCCACGAAGTTGGTGGAGATGTACGACAACAAACCGGCGGCGAGGATGGCGCGGCAGCCGTCGTCCTCCATCGTGAAGGCCGCCCCGTTGGCGGCGTCGGCGAAGGTGCTGATGTTGAAGGTGTTGAGCAGCGCGCTCATCGTGAGGCCAAGCGAAGTGGCGGAGCTCATTTGCTGCCGCATGGGATAGAAGCCACTCCGGTACATCTCCAGCGCGCTGCTCGCGAAGGTGCGAAGCGATTCCACCCACACGCCTTCATTGTGATCGAGAAGATCCATGACGGTTTTGATGTTCGCGTGAACCTGCACAACCGCCTGCGTCTCGCCCTCGGCAATGAGGAGAGCGTCCTTCAGAATGGCGCTCACGGCGTTGCTCGCGGTGATGGTGCGGTACAGCCTCGCCGTTGTGCGGTAGGTGTACGCCTCGCTCATCGCGCGCGGGCGGCTGGGGGAGGTGGCGGCGATGTGGCCAACCCACACCGCCACAAAGAGCTGCACCACATACATGGCGGTGAGCACCACAAGAAAGTGGGAGAAGGGGAGCGGCGAGGCGGCGATGCGATGGCGAACGACGATGGCCAAGGCCACAGCGGCCAAGAAGGAGAGGACGGCGGAGGCAGAGACGGTGATGGCAATCTTCGAGGTGATGGAGCGGCTGAGATGGGCCACCTCGTGCTTCACGAAGGCGTTGATGGAGTTGAAGGAGGCGTGTTGGTTGGCGTGTACCTGATCGTGCAGCGCGGTGAGTTGTGCCGTGATGGGTACTGCTTCATAGGCGGCCGCGATGGCATCCTCTTCCGTTGATGATACGCCCACCTCGTCAAGGCTCACGCCAATGTTGGCGGCGAAGAAGGAGTGGTAGACGGAGGCGGCAGAGATGATTTGTGTTTCGTTGAGCTTCACGTTGAATACCCCATTGTCGTAGCCCTCGAGCCACTTCTTCACGGGTGTGTTGTTGGCGTAGAAGGTGCTCACGTTGCTTGCAACATCCACCGACTTGGTGGCGGCCTCCATGAGCGCCGCGGGCCATCCCCCCGTGGTGATGAATAGCACCGTCTTCTGGCCATCGGAGAGGCTTGCCACGTCGTCGCTCTCCAGTGGCTGGACGACCGCCTCCAGCGACTGCAGCCACGTGGATGCCTGCGTGAGGAGCTCCAGACGTGTGTTGATGTGAAGCAGATTCTCCGTGATGGCCTCATAGCGGTTGGTGGCATTCTGCACCGGATTCTCAATCTCCTGCAGCACATCGAGGATGATGGTCATGAGGCCCGCCACCAAACGTCCGGCGGCGGTTTCAATCGCCTCCACCACCGCGCGCCCATCACCGCCCCAACACGTCGGCAGCTCGAAGCAGGCGAGCTGCAGCGATTGCGTCAATTGCACAACGCGATTGATGTCGTTGACCTGCTCCACCGTGAAGACGGAGCGTGTGAGGGGATCAATGAGGGTGCGCTGAGAAACGCCATTGGCCAACACACGTTGCTGCTTCAACACCTTCCGCGAGAAGCTCACGACCGTCGTTGTTTGGAGCGCATCGAAACCGTCAAGAACATCTTCAATGTTGGCGGAGGCGATGGGGAGGTCGGCGATATCGCTCAGCACACTGATGGCGGCACCAATGTAGGCGTTGGTCATATCCATCGCACTCTTCGCTTCGGTGCGGAACGTCTGCTCCTCTGCCGTGTAGTGCTTACTCCGACTGCTGCTGCTACTGCTGCTGCTGCTGCTGCTTCCGGCCAGTGAATCAACGAAATCTGCGCTCGCGGTGGCCATGGCGGTGCTGAAAGTTGGTGTGTAGGCGCCGTAGTAGGAGAAGACGCGGAGTACGTCTGTGATGGAGTTGGTACTGACCTCACTGTATACCCAGCCAAAGTATTGCGTCAGGTGGTTTGGCACCAACACACTGTTGTAGTCGTAGAGGATATGCAGAGACATGGCGCCAACGATGGGCACCACAAGAAAGGCAAGAACCATGATGGTCATGCACGCGAGGAGGAGCGTGTCGGTCTGGCAGGTGAGACGGTCCATGAGTGAGCGGTTGCTGCTCTCAGTGCTGAAGGTGCAACTATCATCACTCAGTTTTTCAGCATCATCATCATCATCATCATCATGATGCTTTTCTTCTTCTTCTTCTTCTTCGACGTGATTGGGGGATGTGATATGGTGAATCAGGTCTGACTTGGATGGGTTGTGCGGCTCCACGTGGAGGGCGGCGACTGAGTCGGTTAGGTTATCGGGAACGAGGCAGACATAGAGAGAAGATGAGCTGGACGCATCATCATCGATGTCGGGACGGCCACTTTCAACGATCATCTTGTGTAGGTCTGCCATGATCAAAGAGGGAAGCAACAAGAAGAAAGAGTGTAGGGGTTGCAGAGTCACGCAGTATCAACGCATGCTCATACAGCCATTGGCACCATGACGATGATGATGGTTAGATGGTTAGATTGATCATGAAGGGAGAGGGAGATAGTTCTTGTACAAGCACACATTCTCCAACGGTCTCGTCGGACATTCATCGAAGAGAACCCATCAACTCGTTTTTTGGCAAATGCTACGTCGAAACACAGAATGATGAATCATCCCACGCAACATCCAAGACACACACACACACAAAAAAAAGAAAATACAGAAAATTGATGATGACACAAGAATTATGATGATAAGTGCGCATGGGAGATGATTGGCCAGTAAGGTCAGGCGGCCCACGTAGGCTGTGAGGCAAACATCTCCACGGGCTTAGAAGAAGAACAACACACGGCACAGAAACAGTGCGTGCTGGCTCCGCCTGCATCAGCATCCGCAACTTCTTGAGGGATGCATGAGTGTGTGGGGGGTAAGGAGGCAACACATGAAGAAAAAAACAGAATTAGGTCATTGGCACAGAGAGAGGTGGAGAGGGTCGTCTCCTCGGCAAGATGCGATGATGATGATGATGATGATGATGATGATGATGATGATGATGATGGCGCTAGCGAATGTAGAGTTGTGGCCCACACACCGCAGCGCGCAGAGCGACTCCAGTGACGGTGATGAAGAGAGCGGTGGCGGCGCCGAGCCACAACAGCGTTCGTCGTGTGGCGGCAGCATCGTCGGCATCCGCTTGAGAGAGATGCATGACGTGAGCGTGGTGCTGCTCTACGTCCACAATGAAGTGATGGTTGGCGAGGTTCCAGCGCTGCAACAACGGGCCAAACAAGCTCTCCGAGGTGGGATCGAAGAGGTTGAAGAGGCCACTCATGCTGTTCGATGCACGGAGCAACCCAAATTGCGGGCTTGGCAGGTCGCAGACGAGACTGACGTTGCACATCGCGACGGAGGAGTTGGCGGTGGAATTCAGCGCCTCCTGCCGCGCCGTGATGCAAACGCTATGCATGAGTGAGCTGGTCACCGGGCCCGACATGAGCGCAGCGGCGGAGGATTTCTCAACCCCGGTGAGCGCCTCCGCGACGCGCTCCGCATCGACGAAGTTGGGAAGCAGCGCGACGAGGGTGGCGGCGGTGAGGGAGGTGTAGCAGCCGTCATCAATCTCCAGCGTTGTGGGTGCATCGCTGGAGGTATTCAGAAGAAGGCCGAGCGAACTTAGCGTCAGTCGCAGTGATGTTGTTGCACTCATCTCCTGCCGCAGCGGATCAAAACCGCCTTTGAGCAGGTCCACCGACAGGCGGAGGAACTCATGGAGGTCATTGCTCCACGAGACATCGGCCGACGACCCATTCACGCCATCAATTCCATGTCGTGCGTCGAAGAGCTGCTCCTGCAGCCGCGTGAAGCCCTCGGCCGCGTGTTCCGCCGCCGACTCCAAACTTTCGGCGATGAGGAGGGTGGCGGCGAGGACGTGATTCACGAGATCGCTCGCGTTGATGATGCTGAAGATGGCGGCAGCATTCTCCATCATTACCGCTTCGGTGATGCGGCGCGTGGATGAGGAGGAAGAGATGGAGATGTAGGCGATGAGTACGATGGAGGCCACCTCCACCATCAGCATGGCCGTGAGCCGCGCCACAAATGCGTGGAAACTGAGCGGCGAATGGCGAATGCGAAGGCGGACGTTGCGCATCAACAACAGATAGAGCACGATGGATAAAACGGTGGAGGCTCCAGCCGCCGCCAACACGCGCCAACGTACGGCGGCATCCATCATGGGGGCACTTTGCTTCACGAAATCAATGGCGTTGGTCATTGTGTGTTGCTGCTGCACCGCGGAGAGCTGCTGGAGTACGTGTGCGTCGCGATTGATGGGCGATGCGCGATAGCTCGCCGCCCACTCCTCCGACTCCTCTGGTGTCGGTGTACATTCTAGGCTGCTGCCGATGTTCTGCGCGAAGGCGGAATGAAACACCGTCGCGGCGGAGATCAACTCGCCATCCACCGCGACGGAGCTGAAGAGATCTGCCGCACTGGAGTGAATCCAGTCATTGACGGGTGAGTTGTCGTTATACAACGCCATCGCGGCCCTCGCCAAGGCGATGGTGGCGTTGGCGCTGCGAACAACATCGCTGGCCCAGTGGCGGTAAGTGATGAATCCAACAAATCGTTTGGCGTACTCGTGATCATCCATGCTGCTGCTGCTACTGCCGCTACTACTATCATAGGTGCAGTAGTTGATGCCATCACTGCTGCTGCTGAATATGCTGCTGGAGCTGGTCTCATTGCTGGAGGAAGAGCTACTGTTGCTGTGGGAGCTGCTGCTGTTGTAGGAGCTGCTGCTGTTGTAGAAGCTACTGCTGTTGTTGGAGCTGCTGTTGTTGTAGGAGCTGCTGTTGTTGTAGGAGCTACTGCTCATGTTGCTGGAGCTGCTCATGAATGAGCTACTGCTGCTTGCGTTGATGCAGCTACTGCTTGAGCCATGACTGCTGCTGACGAAACTACTACTGCTACTGCTGCTTCCGCTTTCGCTGCTCTCATCCTCTTCACGGTAAATGAGCTTCTCCAACACAACAACCATCTCCAGTGCTTCCGTGACGAGCTTCTCGCGCGCGTTGCGATGGTCGAGATAGCTATTCACCAAATCTCCCACCGTCGTGGCGTTGAAGGCGGCCGCGTCCACGCAGTTGAAGATATCCACCAACACCATCATGGACGATGTTGTGATGCGGCCCACAAGTTGCTGAACCTCATCCAAGTACTCAACGACGTCCTCACTTCTCCAGCACATATCCAATGCGTAGCATGCGTGAATGGCACGCGCCACCAACGATACCGCCTGGCCACTCGCCGATGCCTCCGTGGAGGTGTACGCCTCCGCCACCAACGTCTTCCAGAGGGTGCGCCGCTCCACTCCCTCAAGCAGGCGGTGTTGTGTGTTGAGCACATCCATCGCAAAAGTGGAGATGGTACTTGACTGCATCCGCTGCAGCGTGAATTCAATCTCAGCCGATGCGTCGGCATCTCCATCGCCCGCCATGTGAAGATCCTGCAACACACCGAGGATGCCACTGACATAGTCATTGGCGGCGGCGATGGTTTCCTCAACATTAGATCCGTACATGCTTGACATGATATCATTTCCTGTGCTTGTGTGAGACTCCAAGATCGGTGGCATCGTGGTGCCGTAGTAGGCGAAGACGCGCATGGAGTCAATGAGGGCGTTGATGGCCACACGTGAGTAGCTCCAACTGTGTTGTGTGTGCAGATACTTGGGGAGATCCACACGATGAAACACGTAGAGCTCATTCTGCTGCATCAAGGCAACAATTGGGGTGAGGAGGAAGAAGAGAACGAGGAGGCCAATCACCGACATCATCATCTGCGGCGTGGAGGGGCACAACATAAATGGCCTCCTTCGCATCATCATCATCGTATCATCTGATTCCACCTCCTCACCCACAGCAGCCTCGGATCTCGCCTTCTTCTTGGATGATTTGGAGTTGCTCCGTCGTGATGGAGATGAGCTGGAGGTGGTTGTGAAATCAAGTATGCCCCGCGTGATGTCCACCGATGAGTGCAACGGGGAAGACATGCGACAAACTAACTCGTGCTCGCCGCACGGTGTCTTGGCTCAAAAACACGTTGAGATGAGATGAAGAGAGATGAAGAGAGATGCATCACACACAAGGCAAGACACTTCCAGAATATGACCATCAAGTAGAGTTGTGCTCTGTGTTGTTGGTTTGATATGATATTTGCGTTTAAGAGTGAGGAGCAGGGGAGGTTGGTGGGTGGGTGGAACCAAACAACATAGAACGAATCACTGGGGATATGCCGCCGTAACACGCATGTGCCGTTAGTTCACTCGAACACAGACATGCTGTGGTGGCCGTTGTGCGTATATCAACAACACACAAAAAAAAAACATGCTTTCAGCAGCAGGTACGGAATGGAGCTCCGTCCATCTTCATCATGGTGAAGAACAGGAGAGGGGTGAAATTATGAAAAAGCAGAAATTGTTTATGAAGATTGGTGGTTGTGTTCCTCATTCGAGATACAACTGATACGGGTTGAGGTGTTGCATGGCACACGGACACCAGCACAGCAAGGAAAATACACGCATCAATCACACACACAAAAACCAAAGCCTAAGTCGCATTGATTTGGTCATCCATCATTTCATTCATCAAAGATCACAAACACACGCACAAAATGGATGAAGGTGTAGTATAATGTATACATGAACGTGCGCACTTCATCATCTTCATTAAGATGATCTTCAGAATCACCGTGGAACGTCTCTCGACGCTACACAACACACGTACGCTCACAAATGGATAATCTTCAGCAACAATTGTTAGGTAAATGATCACGAAAAAAAAAAGACACACTTCACTTACACATTATAACGAAGGGAAGAGGAGGAGTAGAGGTGATGAGCACCTCATGACACTGGATCTGAGCGGATAGCTCATGGAATGATGATAGGTACACCGTACAGGAGCAGCCACACCACCGTAAAACCAACTTCTAGAGTGATGCACGTGAAGATGCCAATCCAAATGCATTCACGGCGCATTGCATCAACGAACGCATCGTCCATCTTCGTCGTGAGATCAAATCGCCGCTCGAAATTCACCATTTCCGCCGCCAATTGGCCATCCAACGTCCGCCACAATCGCAGAAGAGGTCCGAGTGAGTTGCGGCTCGATGCATCAAAGACCTGATACAAGCCACCACGGCCATCGGGGTCGCGCAACAAGCCCAACGTCGGCACTGGCGGCCCGCAAAAAGGTGCCAGGTAGCACTCACGTGCGACGGAGCTCATCAATTGGCACACACTCTGGAAGCTGTTGCTGTAGATGGCGCTCTGCTGCGGTTGTATGAGCTCGCCATGGATGAGATTTTCCGCCACCGCATCCAAATCAATGAAGAAAGGCGCGAGGGACGACATCACGGTGCCACTCATGAGAGAGGCGCATCCAGTTTGTGGCACCACATCATCCTTGTTCGTCAGCGTCACAAAGTCCAGAAGTGGGCTGACGTTGAGCCCGTCGTAGACCGCATCCATGGTGAGGCCGAGTGAGCTGTACGCCGTCATTTGCTGGCGGAGCGGATAGAAGCCGCTGCCAAAGAGGCTGTTGGCGCGCTCGAGGAAATGGCCGAGGTCCACCCACCAGGATCGCGACTGCGGCTTGGCCAAGAGGGTGGCCGCCGCGCTCTTTGCCTCCGCCGCGTAGGTGTGCCACTGCTCCTCCGTCGGGGAAATGAGCAGCGCATTGCTGAGGACGTGTGAGATGATGTTGCTGGCGTTAACGAGATCAAAGATGGGCATAATCATACCCTGGATGGTGCCAAGTCGGAGCTGGAGCGGTGCGGTCTTCGCGTTAATGGCGACGTATCCCGCACGGGCGGTGGTGCAGAGCTGGATGGCGCCCAAGATGGCCAGGATGATCACCAAGTTGGTGAAGCTCAAGGGTGATGCAGCAACTTGATGGCGGAGTAGGAAAAGCATCAGGACGTACATGGCGACGGTGAGGAGCATGATAATGATGAGTACCACCCACAAGAAGATGGTGGAGTCGTGGTGCGACGCGGTGGCGGCGGAGGCGGCGACGAAGGCGTCCTGCTGACCTGCCAACGCAATATCCTTCAGCTGGTTGAGGCTCTGCTCCATCGGGGCGGTGTGAAAGGCCACCGCAATGTCGTGGCGCTGTTGTTCGGTGAGGTTGATCTCAAGACTTGTGCCAATGTCGTAGGAGAACACGGAGCTGAAACTTTGTGCCGCGGCGAGGACCTCGTCGAGCTGCGCCGACCAGCCCAACTCCGCCTCCGCCCCCGTTCGCAGCCACTGCGCGGCGGGCTCGGAGTCAGTGTAGAAGGTGCTGATGTTGGCGGCCACCGACACCGCATCCTCAACTGCCTGGATCATCTGCGCCGGCCACGTGTTGGGGGTGACGAAGACGATGAAGCGCTCTGCCATCGTCGCGGCGTGGCTGACGTCAATGATGGATTCCACCTCCGTCGCGAGGAGGGCGGTCTGTGAGCTCACGTAGTCCAGCATATCTGCGCGGGCAGTGTTGCGATCCGACGACTTACGAATGAGCTCGCGCAAGGTTGTGCTCCCCTCCGCGGGAATCGAGCTGATCTCCAACACATCCACGATGATGCTCATCACACATGTCATGATGCGGCCGACTAGCACTTGCAGCGGTTGTAGCCGCTCAATACCGCCAGCGGCAACACAACCTTCCACATCGACGCAGGCCAACATCGCCTGCGAGAGGAGCAGCTGTGCTCGGCTCGTCACCGAGGCGTGGCTGACTTGGTACATTGGCTCAACGATATTGCGAAAGTTTTCGCGCACATGACGTTGTTGTTGTTGCCGCTGGTTGCGTGCCTCCACCTCGCGCACAAAGGCTGGGAAGCTCGCCTCGAGCTGATCGGTGGCCTCGTTGAGCTCATCCACCGCATCCTCCTCCGTCAAGCCAATCATCTGGAGCTTCGCAAATTGCTGCCGAAGCTGCAACAGCTGTTCCGCGGAGGTCTGAGACTCCCCCGAGTTTACGGCGGTGATGAGATCGCCAAAAAGACGTCGCGCGGTGTCAGGTTGGAGGTAGGAGTAGATGCGTGTGGAGTCACGTAGACCGTCGATGCTGGTGCAAATGTGGCTCCACGTGATGATGTTGCGTAGGTTGCGTGAGAGGATCTGGTCATGATGCTCAATCAAGTGGTTCAGGTAGGAGGCACTCACAATGGGGAGCACAACAGAGAGAACGAGAATGATCAGAGCCAACAGCCCATACAGAGAGAGCTGGAAGCTACACCACGAAGACTTTGATGATAATGATGATGCTGATGGAGCCGAACATGGAGGATCGGAGAAGGGCAGTGAGGTGGACCGTTGTGGTGGTGATGATTGCATGTCGGAGGAGGTGCGTTTGTGTTCCGCCAGCATCCAAGAGGGCTCGATGGTGGCGAGCTCATCCACGTGGCTATCAAACGATGAGCTCTGCACGCCTTTCAGCATCGCCGAGGATTTTTACTTCGCTGCCAAACTGTGAATGAGTTGCGCTGCAGTACGTTGGTGCTCACCGTGTGTCTAATGCTCATGATGAATGATGAATGTGGGTGAGAGGATAGGAAGGTGAAGAGGAGTAGTGATGGCGTAACAGCAGCAACAGAGTAGGCCATCCATCTGCGAGGTGAGGAAGTAACATTCATGATTATCATCAAGGCAGAGCTATGCACTGCCCAGTGAGTCTTCCTCACAAAACATTGCGGATCTTGGTCAAGTACCGCGGCCGAACGACGTCTGCGGCGCTGAAAGGTCGACGACCAAATCGGAAGCAAATGAATGCTTCCCTTGATACATGGCACTCAGTGAGATCCCACAAGAGGACTAACACAACACTAGAAAAAAAAACATGAAAGTACGCTGGCACAACGAAGATGATCACCGACATACGGGGAATAGCCGTTGTGTTGTGTGTCTGTGCGCCAAACTCGTGTTTGGAGGACGTTTGTCGTTCATCATCCAGAGAGCCACCAAACACATTCATTGGCATACCAAGATCCATGCTGTGTTTCTCAGTAACAACAACAGCATTCTTCATCGCCACAAGGAAAAATACAGTACAACGCACCTATGTGCGAACATCTTATCAACAGTAGCATCGAGTCAATCCAACCTTGCCCATGATGAGAGGAGTAGGGAGATGGAGGAGATGGGGTGGGTCAGGCGATACGCGGGTGAGGAATCCATATCAAGCCCAACAACGGTACTCACCACAACTGCGCACAAACAATCAAGCAGCCGCTCTGCGGGCATGAAGAAGAAGTAGTGTGTGGGAGTTGATGAGGATGCATCCGAGCAAACAACAGGCACTCATTCACCTGCAGCTGTAGTATGTACATGTCCATGCACTCCTCCTCCGCAACACAACACTCACTCCAACATCGTACAACAACAACAACAACAACAAAAAGAAAACAATGAAAAGAACAGAGCCATCCATCCAGCGAGCGAGTGGAGGACAAATGCGAAGTGCATCTTCCAAGTGCTCCATCCACGAAAGCCATGGTGTGCTCTGAAGCTAACAAAAACATGAATAATGAAAATAGGGGAAAATAAAGAAGCCACAACCATCGTTCGCTGTCTGTGCGTACACAGCCAACAACCATGACCAGTGATTATTATACTGCACCCCACACCCACACACAGGTACCTGTATACGCGTATCTCACTTCATCAATCTAGTGAATGGAAAAGATGGGTCCAAACAAGATGGTGTAGAGCGCCAGCCCCATCAGCTCCAGAAAGATGCACGTGAAAACACCGTACCAAATCACTTCGCGACGAGTCGATGAGACCATCGTGCCGTCGGCGTCGGCGGCGGCGAGGAGGTCGTTGAAGCGCTCCTGAATGTGGCTCATGTAGTAGTTGTTGGCCAGCTGATCCCAGGTTTGTAGGAAATCACCGAGGAAGTTGTTGGCGGTGGGGTTGAAGATATTGTAGAGGCCCGATGTGCTGCTGGTTGGCCTCAGCATGCCATAGGTGGAGGCTGGCTGGCCGCAAATGGATGGAATCATGCACATCGCCTTGGTGGGGTCGGTGACGGCCGATACCATGCCAGCCAGGCAGCTCGCCCGCAGGGAGGCGCTCGTGGCGTCTGTCGTTGGTACCTGCTTCACGTTGACGGTGCCGTAGCTCAGAACCTCCGCCACCGCCACAAGGTTGATGTAGTTGGTTGTGAGGGCGGAGAAAGTACTGGCGGAGAGGAGGGCGATGCATCCTTCGTCAGAACTCTTGAAGTCCTCGTTCGTGAGGAATATTTCCGCGATGCTACTCAAATTCAGAACGTCATCGAGGCTCAAGATGGTGAGGCCGAGTGTGCTGCTCGCCGACATTTGTTGGCGCATGGGATAGAAGCCGTTGCGGTACATGTCCAGGGAGAGAAGCACAAACTGATCCAACAACGGGGCCCAGTCGTAACCAACAATGTGCTCCTTGAGGCGGGTGTAGTTGTCAAGTGAGCCGAGGTAGGTGCTCATCGCCTCCTCCTCGCCGGGTGCGATGAGCAGTGCGACGGAGAGGATGTTGGATGTGATTGTGCTTGCCTCCACGGCGTGAAAAAGCTCGTCGGAGATCTTCACCATCAATTCTGGCGTCACCTGCCGATGCATGTGTGCCGATTGAATTGACGTGATGGCGATGAGAAGGCTCATGCCAACTTGCACCGCCATCATCAAGGATAAGGCTGCCACCGCCCCACGAAAAGGAAGCACAGACTCTTCGATGCGATACCGCAACACAACCATGAGGGTGATGTAGAGGCCAATCGAAACCAGCACAGACACCACCAGGGAGGTGATGACCTGCTTCAGCGACACATTGAAGATGACTGTGAGCGATTCACTGACAAAGCTGTTGGCAATGATGTACGACTGCGACTGCTGCACCGTGACGGAGGAGGATATCTCCCCGAGCTGGCTGGTGAGGGGTACGGTCCAGTAGAGCTGCTCTATTTCTTCGTTGGTAACATCTGAGGTGTTGAGGACGAGGTCAAGGCCAATGTTGTAGGCAAAGTAGGAGTATAGCGTACTTGTCGCTGCGATGATCTCGTCATGCTGCTTATCTGTTTGCAGCACATTGGCTGCTCCCGTCTGAAGCCACGAATCCACGGGGGAGTTGGTGTTGTATTCGTTGGTGACGTTGTCAGCGACGTCTAGGGCGAGCTGAACGCTGGAGAGAAGGCCAGTGGCCCAGCCGTTGGGGGTGACGAAGAAGATGGTTTCGGAGCCGGCGTCAGTGAAGGTCTTTTGTGTGATGGACTTCAGCAAATCCACCAACTCCGTGTAGTAGTCCTGGGTGGAATTGAGCACCTTGGTTCTCGCGGTCGTCCGCAGAAGGTTGTTCTCCACGAGTTCTTGCAGCGTGCTTGCGTTAAGGTTGGGATACTCAATCACGGCAAAGACATCGAGGACGACGTTGGTGGCTGCGGCGACGACCTTGCCTGCCGCCACCTCAATCTGATCGAGATAGGCCTTTCCATCCCCAGTCCAGCACAAGTCGAGGTTGAAGCAGCTGAGCTTTGCCAGAGACATGAGGTTGGATGGGCGGGCCATGATGGCGCTCTGCGTAGGCCCGTAGGCGTTGTTGATGATGATATCACGAAGACTGCGAACGTCGCTGGCACTGATGAGGAGAGCCTGCTCCTCAATCACCTTCTGCGCGTAGGAAAGAACCGTAGACTCCTGAAACGTACTCAGCAACATCTGCAGCTCCGCGGTTTGCATCTCATCCCCGAGGCCCAATCCGCTGAGTGTGCCGACGGCGTTGGTGATGCCTCGGATGTACATGTTCGTCATGGAGAGCGCCTGCTTCGACGATACCAGAAAGCTTGCCTCACTGGAGGAGCCCGTTGGGGAATACACATCCGTGGACGACTCCGTTGCGGTTGTGAAGGATGGGGTGAAGGCCCCGTAGTAGGTGAAGACCCGCAGAACATCTCCAATGGAGTTGAGGCCTGCCAAAGTGTAGGTCCAGCCAAAGTAGTAGTACAAGTAGTTGGGGAGATTGACGTTGTTGTACTGGTAGAGGTCGTGGAGGTCAATGGCACTGACGATGGGCACGATGAGAAAGAGGAGGGTGACCAGAAACATGCTCACGACGAAGATGGGCTTCGTTCCGCAGGTGAGGAGGCAAAAGGGTATCGGCAAGGGCTCCACCCCATTCCGATTGCTAGCGTATGAATCATCTCGACTTAGCAGAGCAGAACTGCCGGGGCGCTGCTGCTTGGCCTGCTCAATGGAGTCTGAGCTCCATCCAGTTGATGTTTGGCCCGCCCCATCGTTGCCGCACCCGCCCTTATGAAGAGAGCTCGATGTGTCACGTGTTCCAGAGTCCAGTGGAGGTGA
The DNA here is from genome assembly GCA_030849065.1 of Jaenimonas drosophilae. Classification (NCBI taxonomy): domain Eukaryota; phylum Euglenozoa; class Kinetoplastea; order Trypanosomatida; family Trypanosomatidae; genus Jaenimonas; species Jaenimonas drosophilae. The sequence continues at coordinate 68,167 of JASAON010001656.1, forward strand.
GAAGTCCAGATGCTTCTGGCTAGGTGAGGTCTCAGACATGGGACGACGCTTGACCTAATGAGTCTGTATGAGGGAGGGCGAGCACGTATATCTGCACAGATATAAGAAGATTGAAATGAATAAGTGTGCGTTCGTGGGTGATGAAGCGCACCGCACAAATGGAATTGCCAGGAAAATGAAGGAGCTGAGCAGCTATAAAACGACAGCTCTACAAAAAAAGAACACAATCGAGAAGAGAAGAGAAATCGTTCCAGGAGTACTGAAGACATCATCATCATCATCATCACGATTGACAGCGTTGGTTTCGCAGGACACACAAACAACAGGCACTGGGGGAGGGGAGGGGTAGGTCTGGTGGAGATTTTGACGCGTACGTCCTTGTTATCGTACTCCGAGCAGAATACCCACCAACACACTTCCATGACTTGCTGACACCTTCATGGACCCTCTGCAAGAGAGAAGCATGGGCATGATGCATCCGCCAACATGGACGACTGCTAACACAGAGGGGGAGCAGTGGGGGGTATGAAGTAGTTGGGGGAGAGGGTCGGACGGATTCGCTGGAGTCGCGTCCGTCCTCGAGAAAATAGAATCCATGCACTGTTCCATGACAACCACATTCACCTTACTTGGCCTTCACACTGGCGGTGGTTGGTAATCCAACGAAGACCTTGAAGGAGTCGTAGCATATCCACTGAAGCGCGGTCAGGGCGGCGATCATCACAATCCGAGCGCCCAGACCTCTCCAGAGATCCCTCCACGAGATGGTTTTCAGCAGGTGGAGGATATCGTCATCGGTAGGGTATGCCTTGTCGGAACAAACATCTGGAGCGACGGAGGGTGTGGCGGGTGGCGATGTACGTCCGGAGAGGGAGCGAAGGTGTACGCCGGCGTCGATGGGGCTCGATGGAACGTCATTGCCACTCTCTACAGACATAGCTTGCTTGGCGGGAGTTTCTTGCATGATGGCGACAACCTCACCCAGTCCGGAAGCTCGCTGATTAATCTTGGAGAGGACTGTGTCTGCCGGATGAGAGACGATGGCGGTGATTATGCCAGCCAACACCCCCGCGAGGAGAGAGATACCAAGATCCTGGGCTGAGCTGCTGACGTGCGTTGCCGCACCGAAGAAGATCCACTCCAGCAGTCCAACAATCTTCTCGAAGCTCGTTAACTTCACCATAGTTGAGGGGATTTGGCGGGCCCACAGCGGCGGTAGGCCCTTGTAAAAGCCACGCATCCCGTCCTTGGACCAAATGTACTGCATATGCACCTTCACCTTGCTTGAGCTAAGTACATGATTGCTGCTGGCAACATTGGTCTGCATCTGAATCTTCACCGCTTCCCATGGAGCGAGGCTCACATCGGCGATGATCTCCGCACAGAAGCTAGCAATGAGCAAGCCCGTCACCTCAAAGGTGGCACTGCCCCGTTGTGGCGGTACGGCCGCGTTGGCCTGTCGTGGCTGCACCAGGATGAGGAACTTGAATATTTCATAAAAGAGGAACTTCAGCCCACTTTGGCTACCATAACCCAGCACCGTCGGGAGACAACCACGATAGAACAAGGCCAGCGCCCGCTTCCACTCACCGCGGCTCTCGACGTGATACATGCGCCACGCACAAGCCATGAAGCTCGGTGATTCGCCCACTTGCACGCGGCACTTGATGAGGTCTACTGGGGTAAGGAGGACGTGTGAAATGCCAGCAATGACTCCGCCAACAAAGCACAGAGCAAAGTACTCCATCGAGTACATAACAGGAATGTGCTTGCTCGAGAACCACGCGCCAGACACCCGCTGCATCAGCATCATCAACAACCATACTATACAGAAGGCCATCCAAAGGGCGGCTGCGCCGTACACAATTTGGCGTGGGCGCCACATGATGCGGTTGTTTATGAAGGGGGCTATTTCACGCACCGGATTCACTAAAGGTATTGACCCACCTCGTCCTCTCCACATCCACTAGAAGTCGCAGCCAACAACGCAACTCCGCTCAACCCACGGAGAAGACCGCAATACTGACTGTGATGGAAGTCTCAACGGTGAAGGTGTTGGGCTCCACGTCGGGTAGAACGACGTCAAAAGACTGGAAGTCAAACAAGTTGGCGCGTACTAAAAAAGTGCGCCGGGGTAACTACCGAGATACACAAGAAGGGAAGAGGAGTCCAGTGTGCTCTTGTGAAGAGCAAAGACACAGTGGAGGGGTGTTGTAGTCAGGGGTTGAAGTACGTGTGCATGATTGGGATCGTCTCGGATAGAACACACGCGAAAAAAGTTTGCCATTATTTGTTACACTCACACAAACACTGATTTTCATTCATTTCTGCACATGATCATTGAAGAAAAACTACAGAACAGAAAACAGACATCATCCAGCAGGAACATCAAGCATCGAACGGGGTGATGAACCGGCTAATCGCCCTACACATTGTGTGAGTAGTGGTGCCATTGGCAGCATCAACTTCCTCAACAACCAATCATCGAGTTAAGTTCGCACAACAGGCGAGCTCTAGTCATCCAGCTCACGACAACAAAGCAAAGATCAACACCAAAGCAACGCTCATCACCTCGGTACACCCCCAAACCCATCATGTACTTCTGACGCGCTGAACTAAAGCATCTAAATATCGTCGTTGAAGATGATGAAGGCATCAAACAGCGGCACACACCACATCGCGATACACGACGATGAAGCGTGGCCTCTACTCCCCTTCTGCATCAACAAGAACGGGGGAAGGTCCCACAAACACACTGTGGTACTTCGTTGGGTCTCACATACAAACGTGAAAAATCACTCACTCAATGATCTCCAATGACTGAGTGAGTTCGAAGGTATGATGATGGGAGAGCAACAAGAATTCTTCTCTACATACTTCTACCGTGGCATTGAATCTGGAAAGGCAAACGCACATTGTACTTGTGAGGGCTGCGGTACGCGCAGGCTCGATGCAGATTCTCAAAGTCGCACGCAATGTGCATCATCTTTAAAAAACCGCAGCCTACATCAACAGCTGAAAACAAAACATCCACAGCGGCAACACACATCAGCAACAGACATGCCACTGTACTCTCTCATTGTACGGGAGATGAAATAATCGCATGTCGGATGCCGTGAAGCAATACATCAATCAAAGAAAAACAAACAAATATAACAATGCTATAGGATCGTCTACGGAATGGGTTGCGCTGCTCAAATAGCGTAGATGTATCAGGTTTTGTTTATCGTGGGTGAAACCAACAAGAATCCCCCAAAACACAACTGTTGCTCTCACGCTCATCTGTGTGCAGAAGTAGTAGTAGGGCTGCTGCCTGGAAGGACAGAGTCAGCCAACTCTTCACAACACGGTAAGAGGTGATAGGTGAAGTACATCCGAAGTAGGAAGAAACTGTTGAATGGTGTTGCAGTTGATGTGCTGCACATCGTATTGTTGCTGCTGATGTGTAGCGCACCAACTGTACCGTCCCCATCTCCACAGCAGTGATTCGCAACACTCATATCGTGATCTAAGATACAGAGCGTTTGGAGATGTACCAAGTGCGATGGAAGTCGGGGAAGTACGCACCGTGAGACTGTGGGGGTACGCTGGAGCGAGGAGCAATCAATAAGAATGAGAGTTAGAAAATCGTACATAAACGAGCAAACAGATCTGGCACTGTTATGATGAAGGGAAATATGTGTTGTGTGTGAGTGGGAGCAAATGACGAGAGGGACGACGAATCGTAGAAAGTAGACGTCCAAGAGAGAAAGAACAGCACTCACAAAAAAAGTGTGGAGTACACTAAGGACGAAGAGATGCTGGGCGTATGTGCTGCCACAGGTGTTATCTGTGGCAGTCCCAACAAGTCTACCTCACGCAGATCCTTTCCGCAAAAAAAAAGTGCAGGCGTAGGAGAGGTCGCTTCTCCAAACACTGACGCCTCCATGGAGAGCGTACCGTAGAAGACATTCAACGAGTATACACCGCCCCCCCCCCCCCCCACCACTACCTCAACGCCCTAGCGACGCTAAAGTGTGGTGAAGCAGCACATTTGCTCGACACCAAGACACTGCGGTGACGAACATCGATGTTTGGTGGAGTAGAGAAGGAAAAATCAAAACAAAAGAAAAAAGAAGTGCCCTCTCTCCACACACACGCACATACTCACAAAACGGCGGAATGGTGTATTTGTGTTTCAAGAGAGAGAGTAGGGGAGATCATATGCGGTTGCAATGAACCATCCACATCTACTTCCGTGACTGACTACATGAAATCCTCCATCACTTTCATGAAGGCTTTCACGCAAACTTGTTGAAGTATGATGTGCCAAAGAGCAGTTGCCACACGCAAATGGATGCTAGCTGGAGTGCTAAACACGTGAAGGATCCATACCAGACGACTTCACGACGGCTTCGCCCTACGGTTGCCTGGTCCGCCTTGGAGGCCTGAATGAGCCCGGTGTATTGCTCATTAACGTCGCTGGGAAAGTCGTTGCTCACGAGCTGCTGCCATGTCTGAACTAAGGTACCCATGAAATCAACGTGGGTGGGGTCGAAGAGGCTGAAGAGGCCCGCCACACCGGCTGTTGATCGCAACATGCCGTAGCTGGACGATGGCTGACCACACACACTTGCAACAAAACACGTTCCATTCACATCGCCGCTGGCGTTCACGGCAGCCAACATGGCTGACTCACACACCCCTTCAAAGGAGGCTGGGACCACACTCCCACTCGGGACGGCGTCGATGTTGACGGTGCCAATGGAGAGGGCCTCAGAAACAGCGCTAAGATCCACGTAGTTGGTGGCGAGTGCCGCGAGCGCGGTGGCGGCAAGGGCAGGGAGGCAGCTGTGTATTGGTTCGGGGGTGGCCGACATGGACTCCAGCTCTCCAATGTCGAAGATGTCCGCGAGCTCATCCATGGTGAGGTCGAGGGTGGAGCTTGAGGAGAGCTGCTGGCGCACAGGGTAGAAGCCGCTCAAGTAGAGATCCACGAACTGATCAAGGAAGGCCTCGTAGTTGCTCACCCACTTGCGACCTGCCGCCAAGCTGGTGAGGATAGGGCGGTTTTCGAGGACCTCTTGAATGGTCGCGGTGGTCTCGTGGTCACTGGGGCCGATGAGGAGTGCTGCCTTCAAGATGGTGCCAACGTTGTTGGTGGCATTCATTGTGTAGTAGAGCACATCAGAGATGTTGTGGAGTACATCTACGTTCACCTCCTGATAAAGGCTCTTTGAATGAATGGAGGTGTAGGCAATGAGGGCGGTCATGCCCAGCTGCACGACACACATCAACGCGAGGGCACCCAGAAAGGAGGTGAAGGGGAAGGACGAGTCTGCCACTCTATAGCGTACCACCGCCGCAACCCATAGATAGAGCATCACCGAGAGAAGTGCTGACACGGCACTCACAAGGGAGACCTCCACCGTGGGCACACTAGCCGCCTCCGTCCACGCAAAGGCCATCATGAGCTGGTAGGCATCCTCCTGCAGTTCTCTGGCAAGTGCAAGTGTTTCAGTGAAATCCTTGTTAATTTTGGCGGCGTAGAAGGCGGCGGAGAGCTCCTCCGTCTTCTCCTCCGTGAGGTTCAAGACCAGGCTCTCCCCGATTTCGTAGCTAAAGAAGGATGCGAAGCTGTTGGTGGCGGATAGCAAATTATCGTTTTGTTCGTTGATGCTGAGAACGCCAGCTCCCCCGGTGGAGATCCACTCCTGCACTGGTGAGTTGGCGCGATAATTCTCGTTCAAGGCATAGGCCACCATACCGCTTTCATTGCAGGAGGTGAGGAGTTGCTGTGCCCATCCCTTCTTGGCAATGAAGTACACGCTCTTCATCCCATCACTACTCGTGGCTACATTGAATTGGATGAACGGCCGTAGAAGCCCCTCAACGGTGGCGTAGCGCGAGAGCACTTCCGCCATCGCATCATCCCTCAGGTGCTGCTCCGTGAGGCTCCGCTCCACAAGTTCCTGCAAATTAGTGCAGTTTTTGTTTGGTGTTTCAATAACGGAGAAGAGGTTGATGATAACTTCGGACGACAAGGAGACGAGCTCACCCACAGCCATCTCAATCTCCTCAATTGTGGTACGGCCATCTCCCTCCCAACACGAGGCGATACCGTAGCAGGCCGTCTTCACGACCTGCACTAGCTGTGGTGGTCGGCTAACAGCGGCCGTGGATACTGGGGTGAAGTTGGCATTGATGAGTAAATCACGCATCTGTCGCGCATTGTTAGCCTTCTTGAGTGTGTCTTGCTCCCGAATCACCTTCACAGAGAAGGCTCGCAGAGACTGCGCCTCCATCACGAGTAGGCGCGACTGCAAGTCGTGCAGGCCCGACGTGTTCCCGACGCCCAGTTGGAGGAGGCTATCAAGGGATTCAAGAATAACAGCGATGTACCCGTTCATGAGGCTTATCCCAACCTCCTCACCAGAGAAGGAGGAGGACGACAGAGCTGCGGCAATCGTGGTGGTCGCCCCATTTAACCCGCCACCGACGGAGGTGGTGAGCAGAGAGGATGGCAGGTACTCGCCGTAGTAGGCGAAGAGGTGCGCCACTTCGTGCATGGAATTCATGTTCACCACCACCAACGTCCACTTGAGAAAATTGTAGAGATGATCGGGCATCGCAGTGGAGGCGTAGTCGTATGAGCTGCTCATCGCCATGGCGGAAACGATGGGAACGATCATGAAGATCATGGCGATGGCCATCATCCCAATGAAGAAGAGTGCCTTCGGGCCACAACAGGTGCACAGGATAATGGGCACCCCACTACTGAGGGTCGTGGATGGCGCTGAATCGGGCGGGATAGAGGGCTTGCTGAGTCTGCTAGCACAACTGCTGCCAACTGGGCCGTAGTCTTCAATCCCACTCATCTCCTCACTGGTTCCGCCACTTAAGTGGTGCTCATCCTCCGCCACCGGGTCACCAACGTTGAGAGAGGGACTCTTCATCCCATGTTCCATAGCGTCGAACATGCCTAAAATGGAGAGTGCGAGAGAGGTGAGTGTGTGTGTGTGTGTTGAGAGAATACAATGATGTGGTGATGGGGAATTAGTTCACGGCACCAATGAAAAAAAAAGAAGAAAGAAAAAAACAAGAACACAATCACACTCAAGCTATAAGAGAAGGATGGTTGAAAGGCGGGCGTATATGGCCCAATGAGATCTTGAGTCTCTATATGCGTATGTCAGAACAGTAGAGAGGACGAAAAGCGGAGATGAGTGCCCAACACAGATGTAGAAAGAGGAGGTTCATCCATTCATGCACAGACAAATACATGCCATACTTGGTCACTGCAGTCTTTATGCATCCCAAAGAAGATAGCGGCTTCGATGGAAAGGGAAAAGCCTGCTTTGCATCAAGACACTAAGAAGGTTGAAAAACTCGGAGTAGAACAACGTTGTGATATCACACCGTTTACATCATCAACATATTCACCATGTAGGTCAGCACCACGATCGCCACAACAACCACCATGTTGACGAGCATCGTTGTCTTGGAGGCGTCGGAGGGGAGGATGATTGTGCGGATATCACCACTTGTGTGGAACACACGGTATGAGATCGCCATCGCCACCAACGACAACACCGCAAAATCAAGAAAGACGAAGCCTCTGGGGAAGATGCGGAGCAGGAACTTGGGGCTCTCGTTCGGTCCAACCGTTGCCAGCCAAATGTGGAACTGAGTGATGTATGTCTCGAGGGTGATCTTGCCCAAGAACTCATAGAGGGTAATGCGGTAGTTGCGCAGTGTTGCCGAGAGGTTTCGGAATATGACATAGCACACAATGGGGATGAAGGAGGTGTACGGGTGAAGCACGACGTAGACGCTCTTCGGTTTGGTATACACAGCGAAGTAGTAGGCCAACGCCACCAGGCTGGTGGCTGCGAATACGAGCACTTGAATGCGCAAACGACGCTCCTTCGTCATGGACTCCAGCTTCACCAACATGGCATCCATGTTGGGGTGAAAGAAGGCCATGAGCATGCCAACGATCCAAATCAAGTGGTCGAGGTACGATCGGAAGAACCACTCACTGAGTTCTGGGGAAGCACCGGGCTGCATCACCAGCTCCTTGCTCGGGGCGAAGGCGAACAAGTCGCCGAATGGTGCCCAAATGAGCCCGAACAGCCGCTGAGAGAAGGGGAGGTCCCAGAGAATGATGGATACCACCAAAAGGATGCCAAATTTGATGGCAACGCCTCCGTTGGTGGTGTTGATGGAGTTGCCAATCCCCAAGCCCACGTAAATCATGAGGGTATACAAGGTGTGCAGCGGGCAAATGTAGTAGAGCATGTAGGAGTCACGAAGGAGCACGCAGGTGCAGAGGACGAAGAAATTGAGCCGCCACATCATCTGAAAGAAGCGACCAAAGGAGAAGTCTCTGCGCACGTAGTAGTAGGAGAAGTTGCCGAAGCCCGTCATCCAGACGTAGCACGCAATGAAGAGACGAATGGCATTGTACACGACTTTGTAGTTGAGATAGTGATACCACAGGAAGAGCATCTGCATCCATCCCTTCCACTCCTCTGTTTGGTTGCGATTGAGGAGAGGAATGTGGGGAATACTCTCACGCTCTGCCACGCCCTCCGCACCGCCCTGAGCAGCAGGGGAGGGGAGCATTGCTGCCGTCGCAGTTCCCCCCGTTGGGTGTGTCTGCCGCACCGAAAACAAGCCAGCAACCAAAAGACAGATGCAGAGCTCAACAAAATACACACCTCCATTAACTGGCCTAGGCTGGAGGTTAAACAGCGAGGTGTGGGAGCATGCGTAGGTGAAGGCGAGATATCCGCAGAATTCTGCCAGGCTTCGGAACTTCATCGACATCTCCGGTGAGCATGGAATCAGCTTCAGCTTGATTCCAGCAAAGACAATCACGGAGAACATGCAGAGGTCCATCACGACAAACTGGCTCGCTGTGATATCAAACAAAATGAAACTGCCTGGAAGAAATATAACAAGATAGTGCGTCGCCACAACAGACAATACAGCAACCACAGCACTTCGTAGCGCGGCACATCGCGTGCCAGCGAGTGCGGCGATGAGCTTGTTGGTCGTCATTTCCGCCAAAATATCTCCCGGACTAGCCTCCGTTGGCAACTTTGGAGTTTCAGCCATGTTGCTGAATAAGCAAGGATGGAGAAGATGGGCCACACACTCTCTCCTTGTGTGTTGTGTGCTTGTTGTCTCTTTTGTGCTGGAAAAAAAAATACAGTGTTGGGAAATTCCCGGATAGAGCTTGCTGCATTGAGAAGAGAGAGAGAGAGAGAGAGAGAGATGATGGAGGAGGGGGAGGAGATGCATCATTGTGAATGGGGCTGTATTCACGTACTGTGCAACGAACGACGTATGAGGCAGTTGTGGCAAGTGTTGTGTTGTGTTGTGTGAGACACCACATCAACCACCAAGTGAGAGTATGAAGTCCCACAGAATCATGCCGAGATCCACGACGGTTCCATCGTGAATGGCATCGGCATCATCGCGCAGCGTGTGCCACACGGGAGAGAAGGGGATGGGGATGAGGTGCAGCACGCCGCCAGTTCCCATCCAGTGTTTGTGATCGTCGTCCACGACGATGGAGCCCTGCGTTCTCACCTCTGGGCCGTGCGAAGTTGATGTGCGGAAGAAGACGTTGTCGTTGGCTGCCGTGAGCCAATTCTTTACCTGTTCTCTCGGTTTCCGTGGGCGTTGATCGTAGGTACGGGCGGCAAGCAGCTCATAATCTTCCATCAACACTTCTGAGCTTGGGGTCAGCACGCGCGGCACTCCATGCAGGGAGAACATCTCCCGCGGAGAGCCGTGTTCCACCCATAACTGAGGCACTCCGCCATTCGTCGATCTCGGAGTGGCGGGGCCGCCAGCATCATCGTCTCCACGCAGGGCTGAGAGGGCCGAGGTGATGGCCAAGCTATCCGTCAGCGCTCGACTTCGGCACCGCTGCTCCAACCTCGTCAAGACCGTGTATGCCCCACCACTCTGTTGTGGGTATAAGTTGTGAAACTGTGTGCCCGGTGTACCAAGGAGATCCAAAAGAACAAAGAGGTCAACGCTCGAGTAGCGAGAGGCTGCACGAGAGTCCGTGGGCAGTGGAGGTGTGTGCTGCCACATGTGTGCGAGGTGGCGTGAGCCGTAGGTGTTGTCGCTGCCCTCCCACTCATGAAAGGCCTCTTCACCATCAAAGAGCAACACACTCAGCGCGGGAAGCCGCTGAATGGCGTCCAGCCACGACGCCATGGAGTCTGCCGACTCACGTTCATGGCCACCAGACTTGGCGAAGTAGTACTCATGAAGCAGCACAACGTGTGCAGGGCTCAGGACGGCACGCAGGGCCTCGTCCAGCACCTCCGGCGGTGCTGCGGCGAAGGATGCAGTGCGGCCGTAGATGTTCTCCTCGCCATGCTCGCCCGCGTGATGAGGATGCTGTTGTTGGCCAAAGTACTCTCCCAAGGCTTCTGCTACATCTGTCACAGCGGCAACGGTCTTGATGAAGCGGAGAAGCATCAACACAGAGATGGCCGAATCACTCGCACCAAGAAGACCATGAGGGAGGCGCTTACTATCCCAATGTGCCGCCAACACCACATGTTCCTGCACCTGATCTACTCGTGGTGCATCATGAGCATCAACATCTCTTCGTTGCCGTCGTGATCCTCCACGGAATGAAAAGCCAAGGTTAGTGAAGCGAGTGTGCTGCATCTCTCCGCTCTCCAGCGATGGGGCCATCTCCGTGAAGTTGTCATAGCCAAGACACCACCACCACCCTTCTTCTTCACACGCGGCCACTGTCGCACGCGCATGTGTGCGGTGATGCTGCTCCAACAGCCTTCGACCAACGTCGCTGAGGTGAGGGGCATCGAGCCACAGCCCACGTCGTCCATCAAAACGGCGCGTGCCGAGGCCCTCCCTCGCCATGTACTGCAACACCGGCTCGCGCATCGCCCCGCCCACGCGTGTGCCAAAGTTAAGAAATGTGTTGAGCTCCTGCCTTACCTGATGTGCCCGCCGCGATGGAGGAAAGAGGTGGAAGAGGCAGTCCAGCGCGTTGGCGTCTTGTGCGGATTGATCATCTTCGCTCCACGTGTCGGCGAAGGGAGTTGAGCCCGACGAGGCCAGCCACTGAAGCTTCTCCCAGCTCAGTAGCGCATGGCGGCGCGCGGGAAGCTCAGCGTACGGCGAATCGCTGCGATGGATCCCTGACAAGCGAGGAACACGTGGGAGGTCGTGGCTCATCGTTGCGTCCTTGTGTTTCAGCGGCAACAACGAGCCGAGGAGGGCCATCAACATAACCGCCATGGCTGCCAACCACCATTGAAAATTCTGCATTGCTGCACCGGACTACTATGCAGCTGTCGAGAACAAGAAGAACAAGAAGAAGAAGAAATGGATGTGCAGCGCCATCAACGTTAGTGGAAGGAACCAACGTCGTACACATGTGGCAGTACGTGTGTTTTCATTGACCAACAGGATGAATCATCCTGCACCATGATACATGCATGTGCGATGAAGCGCAGGAAGAAGCTGAGACCTCCACACCCACGCCCCCCCCCCTCAACTCCTTCATCCTCATCCATGCCAAGCTATACATTGCACACCTTCCCAACACACACTAGGCGTGCTCGAAGAGGCTATAGATGAATTCCGCCACCTCGCTGGCGGTGTTGAGCTGGAGCAGTTGGACCCCCTCCACGATCTCCTCCGCATCGGCAATGCTCCACCCGTGTCCCTCACCGGGCTCATAATCAAGTGCCGGGCTCGCCTCCCCCACGACGTTGCGGTGTGGCGGGGTTGGGAGAAAGCGCACGGTGCCGTCGGTGGCCTCGGGCGTCAGTCGCGGTGCCACACCGCGGCTCGTTTCATCAAGGAGGAGGAGGTCGCTACTGCCGAGGCTCTCCGACGGTGCATCCCCGGTGCCGGAGGATTGCTGGCAGGAGGTGGCGCTGCGCCCATCGGGGGCCACAGCAATCCGTGCAGCCTCGCTGCGGTCCAGGAGGCACTCGGCGGCGCTGGCGGGTGCCGTCACCGCGCCGAGAAGGGGTGGCGGGCTGCAGAGGCCCGACTCCTCCGTGGCGCGAGTGAAGGGGCCGGAGGGCAGCTCTTCGCTTTCTTCCAACCCGCCCAGCGGCATTGGCGCGGTGTGCTCGCCATCCTCGTTGAGCCGCCCATGAGAGCGGTTAAAAGAGGCGGGGTTGGTGCGTGAGCCAGGGCGGCTGAGTGGGCTGCTCGCACGCTTGAAGGCTGAGACGTTGCTGCGCCAGTACTTGCTGACGGTGGTGAGGAGGGCATCCTGCAGCCGTACCTTCTCCTGCAGCTCGAGCACCTGCTCCTTGGCCTGCATCAGGTCGCGCTGACGTGCCTCCAAGGTGGTGCTAAGGTCGGCCAACACACCCTGTTGCTCATCCCGAAGGATTCTCCACTGCAACGCATTCGCCTGTGCCTGTACCGCTGCCTCGTGAGCCAACACCTCTTCCTCCTCCTGCGCCTGGCTCCGCTTCCCTTCCTCGCGCTGACGGAAGAGCAGCACTTGCCGCTCCTTCTCGAGCTGCACATTGGCCAGCATCGTCTGCGCCGTCTCCGACTTCAACTGCTGCAGCTGCGCGAGGAGTGCCGTGCTGGAGGTTGTGGTGCTCTCCACCAGCCCATTGACCCCGTCCGCTTCACTGCGCAGGGCCGCGACGAGCTGGCCGAGCTGCTCCACCGTGAAGTGTGCCCCCGTCGGCCCACCCATGTTAGGCGGCATCACCACCGGTGGCATCGGCGGCTTGCGCTTCATGCGCGGGTACTCAGGGACGTAGGGCGCCTTCAGCCGTGGTGAGAGGCCAGCGCGCGTGGAGCCGTCAACGGAGGCGGCAGGGGACATGGCGCCAGGAATGGCGGCACTGCTCGGAATGGCCTTGGCTCCTGAAAATCCCACACGCTTTTTGCGTGGAGATGGCGACCGCGTGTGCTGCCGCGCCTCGTCCTCCTCCTCCTCCGTGGTGCGTTTTGGCGGCTGTGTTTGGCCCAGGAGCGACGCCCCCGCCAGAGGAGAAGGGGATGTGCCCCGTGAGGGATCCATCGCATCCCCAGCCACCACCTCTTCTTCTTGCTCCTGCTGCTGCTGCAGCACAGCCTCCTCATTCATGGCCTCGACGTGCAGCTCATCTGCGGGTGGCTCGCTGACGTTCGCGGCTTCATGAGCGGGCGAGCTCGGCCCCGTCAGCGGTGGAAGACTCACCGCCGCCATCGAATCTTCCGGAGTGCAGTGCGAGGGAGGCGGCACGTGAGCATCAACCAAGGCAGGGAGGGATGAGGTGGATGGAGCGGTGGCCTCCGCCGAGCGTTTTTCATGTAGGCGGCTGCGGCTCACGCTGGCCTGCGATGCAGCCGTTTGCTGCCGGCTTGGTGAGAGGGGCGGACGTGCGGCGTGCCCGCGGTGGGAGGTTGGTGCGGCTTCATCTTCCCTCATCAAGGGTGAGCTGGCCTTGAAGGAGCCCGCCGGGGACTCCGTAGGCCGGCGCCGCCGCCCGCGCGCGGAGAGGCGCTGGCTGGCCCGCCCACTCGTCGTGGACGGGCTCGCCGCCCCGTCGCCCTGCGAATTCGGCCGCTTCAGCTGCCGATCAACGCCATGGAAGACCTTCTGCAGCCGGTCCATGGCGCTCACGGGGCAGATGGAGGCCACATCGTCGCCGGCTGTGTCGGCGGTGGCGGGGGAGCGGGCCGGACTTGCCTTCATCCCGCTGACACTTACCGAGTGAGATGGGCTCAGGCTACCGCTGCTCGGGCCTCGGCGGCCGCTGCCTCGCGAGCGTCGGCCAGCGGGGCTGAGGTGATGGTGTGCGTCGGAGCCCGCACGGAGGCTGACGGAGAGAGCGGCCGTATTGCCTGCGTTCTGCTCCTCCTCCACTTCACACGTCTGTGGGGAGGAGGCCTCGCCATCCTCGGGCGGCGTTGTGGCTGCCGGCAAGCGCATGGCGTTCGCGGGCCAAAACGGCGCAGCCTCCTCATGCAGCACACCGCTCTCTTCCTGGCGCGGGGTGGCCGACCCGCGGTCAGCGTTGTCCCGCTGCTTCTTCTTGCGCAGAAAAGAGCGGAGCTGCGCCTGCAGCCGCTGCTCCTCCGCCTTCAGCCGTTGGTCTTCAGGGGCGGGTGGGAAGAGATGCTCGAGGAGCTCCTCACTACTGCTGTGGCCCACTGCACGTACCGCAGCAACTTCACTGGCGATGCGGCCCGGGGAGGATGCGACGGACGAGACCGCGGCCGCCTCGCCGCTGACGTTGTTGGTTGGAGGGGTGCTAGACCTCCCTTTGCGCTTGCGCTCGCAGTACTCCAGCAAGTGGGCCTTGCCACCAAGAATCTCGAGGAGCTGCCGCTGACGGAGGCCGGCCACCTGCTGGCCGCGGTTGGGCTGCTGCACATGCCACGAGACAACGTCCCGGAGCTCCTCCATGCAATCCTGCAAGGCCATCTTGAGCCTCGCGGACTCACGCTCGCGGGAAAAGATCTCCTTGGCTTCTTCTTGCATCGCACGCTCCGCCAGCTCCTGCCGCTTACGCTCGAAGCGGGCGATGCGCTCGAGTGCCTCCTCGCGCGCCCCGAGCACCGTCCACTCCTCCGCCTTTCTGCGTCGGTCAAGGAGCTTTTCCTCGAGCTTCTCTAGAATCTGAAGGTAGCTCGTGGCGTTGGAGGTGAAGACGTGAAGGAATTTGCGGCCTTTGCGGTGGTGCTCCTCCTCGGCGCGGTGAGCCTCCTCCAACTTGGCCAGCATTAAGTCCTTGCCCGTCTGCCGAGCTTGGCGCACCACCTCAATCTTGCGGAATTCAGCGGGAATCTGGCTCGTCTCCATCACCGTGTGAATGGAGCGGTGGTCGTCGGAGGAGGTGATGAGGTTCCGCGCTGTGGTCTTGAACCACTCCTCCACATACGGATAGCCGCTGCGGGAGGCCACCTCGCAAAAGAGAAGCTGGCGCTCCTCATCTACTTCGGTGGTATCAGGTGGGATGATGATTTTTGGGGGAGGGCGGCGGGCGGCGAGCTTTGCCTCAACAGGGTCCTTGCCCTTCTTGCTCTCCGACCTACGTCGCATGGTTGATCTAGATGATGATGATGTGTGTGTTGGATACTCACCACCACTACGTGTGTGAGAGACACGTCAAGAAAGGGGCGGCACGCACAATGGCGGTACTCCCTTTGTTGGTGCTACACAACCACAGCCACAGCAATTAAACGAGAGTGAGTGAGATGATGAAGAATGATGAAGCAAGAGGATTCTGCAGCTGAGCATGCATATAGGAGGATCCAGCCACCTGTGAAGAGGATCATGTCTGTGTTTGTGTGCCGCCAATCATATCTCCGCCAGGCCTATACATGTGATGGAGCCCGAGTTGGGCGGAGTCGTGAGCGGTGCGGCAGATGGATGGCAGTGTGAAGGAATTAAAGGTCCGCACAGGATCTTCACACCACCATCTCAACCACCGCCCCATCATCACCGCCTCACCCTGCCCCGCCTGCAGTGGCACCTCTATCTCCTCACGAAGGACAGGGGCCCCACAGACCGTTTCAACGTATTCCTCTCCCATCCACACGCACCGCTTCTCATACTGCGTACAGCAACGATGAATAGAAATAAAAGAGAGAATCATTCACGGAGATCTCTCATGGTGTTCCTGCCAACACAATCGCACCCAACAACAAAGAAGCCGCCACTGGCTACACTAGGAGGAGCGATGGTGTGGTGGTTGTACGAGTGAGGGAGTCTAGGAGAAAAGAAAATTAAAATATAGGAAATAGAGTGAGCTCTACAAACTAAAGTTTCTTTTTTGTTGATGTGTGTTTGGGTGGCTGACGTGCTGACGAAGTACAAGCATGTGCGCTGTGTTGATGGGTGAGGAACACCTCTCTCCAGACGCGGGAACTCCACGGGAGCGGCCAAAACGCGCGTGCATATGCACAGCTGCGCTTACTTCTTGGTTGAGGCCCGTTTGGGCTTTAAGTTGGGCGAGTTCTCCATGGACTGTAGCACAGGGGTCGGGGTCTTGTTGCCTGCTGCAGACCTCGAGAACTCGCTTCCTGACTCCTCCCCATCTCGTGCGCCACCACCCTGACGTCGGTGCGACTCCTCCACCGTCGTATCCATGAGCTGCTTGTACTCGAGCAGCTTCTGCTGGCGAATGTTGTTGCGTTCGTTGAGCTCATCCTTCGGGTGCTTGAACTTCACCCCCGCCTCAATGAGCAACTTCTCCGTCGGCTTGAACTCAATGAGACTGGTCTCGCTCTTCTTCTCGAGCACAACTACCTGATGGGAGATCTCCTCCTGCACCGTCTGCCACTTCTTCTTTGCCTGGCTGTACTCCTTCGCCTTTGGGTTAAGCGTATCCATGGCAATTTCTTGTTGCAGGTTGTAGTACTCAATCTTCTTTTCAATCTCCTCCGCGTGGCGCGACTTCTTGAATTGCAGATCTCCCAAGGTTAGGTAGAGCGTGCGGAACTGTGCGAGCCGCTGCTTCCGCAGCTTGAGGAGCTCCTCCTCGGCGTGGTCCTGCAGGCAATCGCGCAGGAAAGCATCGAAGTGGCCGGCGGCAAAATCCACCGACCCACCCACATCCTGCAGTGCCACCAAGAGCGAGTCGAGGTGATCAACGGTGTGCTGCAGAGCATCCTTGCGTACCTCCACGAAGTGGTAAAACGCGAGGGCATCCTCCTCGCGACTGCGCTCGGCGTTGGTTTTCTCAATGCGGTCCTGCACCAAGAAGCGCTGCTCCTTGGCGAGCTGCATCAGCCGCTGCTCCAGGTCCTCCATCGCACGGAAGCAGGCCGTCTGTTGCATGACGTTATTATCCACGAGCTTCTCCCACTCATCGCGGTAGATGCCAACCCCAACGCGCTGCTCCTCACGGGCACGCACCACAGCCTGGCGCTTCTCCTCCAACTTCTCCAGGTCCGCCTTGCACTTGTTCCTCACCTCGCGCTCCTTGGCGAGAGAGGTGTGCATCGTCCCCTTGAAGGTAGCCTGGAACTTCTTAATCTCCTGCTTCGGCCCGTCAATGTGCTCCCGTCGGTAGGCAGAGATGAGCGCCTCGAGCTTATCAAAGTGCGGCTTCACCGTATCCAGAAGCGCCGTCTCCTGAAAGTACAGCTCCTCCGACTTCTGCATATCGCCATCGGTGGCGGCCTGCTCCTGCTCATGCTGCAGCTCCTCCGCATCAAACTCAATACGCCGCAGTTGCTCCCGCTCCTCATCCGTCACCACCTCCAAAGTGGCGGCACAGAGCGACTCGTTCATAAGCCGCAGCAACACCTGCGGCCAATTGCCCATCTCGGTGCAGCTCGCCGTGCAGCCGCTGCAGCGGGCGTAGCCCCCCTTGAGGCGCTCCAGCGTTTCTACTAGTACATCCTCCATCCGCTTCACCGCAATGGAGATGTGGCGCTGGAAGTAGGTGTCGGGGTGACCGCCCTGCTCCTCTAGACGTCGCTTGTGCACCTCCTCCTCGTAGTTGAAGAGGGGCATCTTGCGAATCTCCTTCACCCGGTCGAGCAGCTTCGTCAGTGGCAGCACACGCTTATCAATGACGGCGCTATCCACTGAGGGCTTGGCCGCCTGACCATAGACGTACTTATCGGGAAGGCGGAAGTCGGCGTTGTTGCGCACGCCGAGCCCGCACTCTTCCGTAAACATTTGCTGACTCGCCTGCCCGCGTACCGCCGCCTGCGACTCGCTGCTGCCAACGGCGATGAGCTTCCCTTTTCCTGTCGTGGTTGTGCTCGATGGAGCAACGCGGCGGTTGGCGCTCTGGGTGGCGGCGGCCTTGATGGTGAGGTTCTCATAGTCCGTGAGGAGCTGCTTCATCTGCTTCGTTCCCTCCGTCATTTTCTTGAGCCGGGCGGTGGCACTAACGTAGCCGCTTGCCTCGATGGGGGCGGGGGCGCCACTTGCCGCCGCCGTTGCGACGGTGCCGCTGCCGGTGTTGTTTAGGACGCCGTAGGTGATGGAGGCACACACATCCTCAATGGCCTCCTGAAGAAGAAAGCGCTTTTGGGCAGCGAGGTTATCCTCTGCGGTCGAGGACTCTGCCTGGGCAGTGGTGCTCTTGGGCGGCATCGTGCGTGCGTCGTGGCACAACCTAACTTAAATCAATCAGTACAAGAAAATATGTGCGCGTGAAAGTCCTCGAGCACACCTGCTGTCGGCCAAGATGATGGATCGACGAGGGGCGACTGGTGTGGCTGAAGTGACGCAATACCAACCCGTACCAAAGAGACTCTAAACACACACACATGAGCAAGAAAGAGAAGAGAAGAAGAAGGTACATGAACTACCATCAGGGCACAAGTGCGTAGGCATGACTGCTGGGGTAGTATGGGTCACTGTCAGGCTATTTATGTCAGTAACGTGGCCACCAACCAAGGAGTACCATGCAACTCAACAAGAAGATCATCATGACTCTTCTCATTGGGCCGCATCCACCACACACAATCTCATGTTGTGTGTAGGCGATTCCAAAGGATGTACTCATCTGTTCATCCAGCGCTCGAACATCATCACCGCTTGCCTCGCACCCAGCATGACTCGTTCGAGTGGGGCGGGAATGTACCTCGCAATCAGCATATCAATGCGATGGAGACCCCGAAGACTAAACAACTCGTCAAATAGCGGAATAAGCACAGACCCGGCGGGCTGCATCTGTGGTCCATCACCAACATCCTGCGCAGTAAGGCGGACCGGCAGCCAGCGACCGTTGCCATCGATGGCATTATCTGGACGATGCACATCGTCGAGACTTGCGAAGGGGAACTCACTTCGTCTCTTGTAAATTGGGGTACGCATCCCGGGGTACAAGTGTGTGCCACTGACATCAGCAACGCGCATAAATGGGGCGGCGAGCCACTCCTGCGGAATAGTTCCGCTCAGGCCTGGATTCAGGCTCAGATCGATGCTGTGAATGGCCACCAACCGCGGGTCAATCATGCCAAAAAGAGCGGAGTCATCCACATTGACACGAGCGGGAGTACGTCGAGCGTTGAGGCGCAGCTCATCTGCCAAGGCCGAGACCTCCTCCGACTCCAGCGTCTGCAACACACTTGGAGGAATCGCAGGATGACCGTCGGGGACGGTGCCTAACATGCAGCCGAGGTGCGCCACCTCTGAAAAGTAGGCGTCAAGGTCGCCATGGGGTGCAGTCGGCCGTGTGCCAACCGTCTCCAGGTGGGCGACGATGCGCTTCAAATACACGGCCAAGATGGGCGCGAAGCCTTCGCCCACCTCGAGTGGAGATGGTGGCATCTGGTGCCGTAGGCGACATGGGGAGCGGTCAATGGACTGCGCCCACCACTCCGTCATGTTGAGGTTGCCACGCGGCCAGTAGCCTTCAGAGTGGGGGGAGATGATGTTGTCGTTCGCAGGGGCCCGTGCATCTCCTTCCGTCTTCTGCTCCGTTGGGAAGGGGCGCATTGTTGGGATGAATCCCTCTAAGCCCAACTTGCGCAGCTTGAGCTTGACCATCGTCACGGGAACCACCCAGCTGCGTCCCTCCGACTGAAAAATGAGCAGCTTCTTCGCCATCCAGCGATTGGTGGAGTTGGACCCGCCGTTGCGAATGGAGAGAAAGCGGTTGACGAGCTGGCCGACGGGCGACTTGCACGACTCCTGACCCCACTCGCATGGCGCGCTGCTGCCAATGTAGAGGGAGGCCGCTGCCTTGCGTATCCTGGGATGGTTGAGCTGCGTCGCACACTCCTCTGGCATACCGGGGGGAGTCTCCAGAATGGGCAAGTTGGGGCGATCCGGACGCGCCCACACAATGGAGTAGGTGGTGGCGTTCAAGGAGAAGAAGCGCTGCACACGCTCTCGTCGGCGGTAGTGCTCCCCGTAGGAAGAACATCGAGCGTCGAGGTGAAAGCGGCGTTGACGCTCGCGCTCCGATGGGGTGACGGGGAGGATCTCATCGAGGTAGCGGCGAACGATGGGGTTGTGTTCGTCCACGAGGAGGTGGAGAGGCACATCGACGACGGTGCATTCCACGCCCTCCCAGGAGCAGAAGTCGCCGCCCTTCCACAGCTGCGCGAGGATGGGGATGGCCGTGGCGAGGTGGCGCAAGGCGTGGAGGGTCTCCAGCTGCATCGCATCGCTATGGCGCATTGCACGCGTGAAGAGGCGTTGGTAGTAGAGGGTGTAGCGCAGATGGATGCTCTCCTGCTCCATGCCATGTCGGAGGGCGGGAAGACTCGAGGTGAGAACACGCGGGCTCTTCTCATCGGTGAGGAATGTTGGGTTGTCGTCGGTACCACCCTGGATTCGGTTGAATTTCCACCGCAACAACTCACGTTGGACCTCCACAAAGTGAATCCGCGCTGTCAGAATCTGAAGACGCAGCGGATACTGCCACAGAGGTAGGTTGAGGTTCAGGGCCCACGAAGACTGGTGAAGGCCAGCCGCCTGGATGAGGCCGCCTGGGGTGTTGTCAGCCGCCACAGCGGTGCAGCGTTTGTTGTTGGAGTTGGGTCGCACCCACTTCAGCATCCCATCTCCAGTCATGAGGTCGGTGGAGACGAAGATGGGGCACACCAGAAAGTAGAGGATAATAAACACAATCACAATTCGACGGTAGTAGCGAGTGAAGATGTACTTTTTGCTGAAGAGCTTGACGAGCTGCTGGGAGGTGACGGAGGTGGCACCACTCCCGCCTGCAGTAGCGGCAGCTCCGGTGGTGGTGGCTGACATGACTAATCACGAATGCACCACAATGTAAGAGGGCACTGCCACGAAGTGGCTCCACACAACGAGGGCCACGAGTCCAATTTCAATGACAAGAGTACGTGGAAATGTAGAAGAAAAAAACAATTCACAGCTACACACCTGGAGAGGAGAAAAAAGTGATGAAAGTGGAGTGGGTGGTGGAGTAGGTCTGCACCACGCTCCGTCAGAAACAACACTACCTTGATGTGTATCACGAGAATGAGGAGGACGAAGAAGAAGAAATGACGAGAGGATCCACAACATGGTGGGTGGAGAGAGGTGGTGCATCATTCAGGAATGGCGTTCCAACACTTTCTTGACGATTAACACGAGAGTTAGTCCTCCCCCGATACGACGCTTGTGTGGTACCATCAAGCCACGTCATCTATCGAGGCATGTTGGATATGCTCGCTATAGAGCATTCACACAGGAAGTGTGGCCAGTGCACGCTGCTTGGCCACTAGCTCCTCCACCGAAGGAAGTTGGCGTGGTGGGAGTCCGAGGTACTTTCGCCGCGCCGCCTCCATCTTCGTTTGCCGTTCCAGCTGCTCCTCAATCGTTACCTTGGCCTCCTTCGTGAAGACCGTCGTGGAGGAGAGGCGGAAGAGCTGCAGCAGATCTCCATCCACGATGTGGTGGCAGGGTGAAGTCCCGCTCCACACATCTCGCTTCTGCCGCGCCGTCAAGGGAAGCCGCGACTGAGAGGGCAGCAGCAACTCCATGTTGGCTGTCATGAGGGGCTGCACATAGGCCCCCAGGGCCGCATCTTCTTCGCAAATGAAGGGGGTGAAGACGCCGATACCACCCAAGGCAGTGCTGTAGAAGAGCTGCGTGTGGCGAAGCAAGCTTGGATCGCTTCCACCGCTTGGGTCGTGCGTCAGGGTCTGCAGGCCCGTCACCAGCTGCCCAGTATAGTGGTTGGCGATCTCCTCCAGGACTTGCTCCTGCTCGAAGAAGTGCGTCGCCGCGGCGAGCTCGGCATCGCGCATGCTGCTGAGCGGCTCCGCAAAGCCCAACCGCGTGTGCTCTGGCAGACGAAGGAAGACCACATGGCCAAACCGATCAGAGACGGCGTACGTCCGCTCATCCAAGATGGCGAGTCCCGTGAGGTGGCGCGGGACGGCATCGCTCGCAATACGAAGAAGGTAGGAGGGCTGGTTATCTGGATCGCCAGGGTGGAGGCTGGCCACCACAACCGACGTACTGACCGTTGCGCACACAACGAGGAGCTGGCACTGGTTTGCCTTGGTGAGGGCCTCCGTGCTCTGAGGTGGGCAGTTGTAGAGCTCGCGAATGAAGTAGTCGGAGCGAGGTTGGTTCGTCACGGCACTCGCGGGAGGTGCCACGAAGACGGTGTCAATGGCGATGATGCGGGAGCCCACGTTGGGCAGGTGGCGCTTGCGTAGGAAGGCCTTATCACCCTTGGTGTAGATGTGAAGGCCCGTATCACCACCCATGCCGACGAAGAGGAGACCAACTTCCTCGCAAATGTGCAGCGCACTGGGGTAGTCGTGAAAGCCGGCACCTCCGGCCGACATGGATTCCTCCGTCGGGCGAATCAGCGTCGCGTGGAGGAGCTCCAGACGCAGCGAGGGGTTGGCATCCGCCTCCATCCCTGGCACCGGAGCGCTTTGAGCACAGCGGAAGGCGCGCAGCCATCCCTGCTTCCACGACGGGGCAGAGGTACAGCCCGCACCATGGGTGTAGTCCGAGGCACATCCCACCACCACGATGGGTTCCTTGCCAAAGGCGGCGTAGAGGCTTCCAATGGTCATGCACATGGCCGCCTCTCCGTCCGGGAAGTAGTGTGGCGCGTAGAGGCGATTCTGTCCGTCGTGGAAGAGCTGGATGGTGCTGTTGTGGTGGTTTGGCAGGCCCAGTGAGCGGACCAAGGCAGATGGCCCTTTGCGTCGCTCCTGCTGCTGCTGATGGATGTTGCTGCGATGTTCCGTGGAGAGGATCACGAAGAAGGAGGGTCGGCTGGGGTGCTGCATGATGCGTCGGCCACCGGCAGGAAGGCCATGCCAGTTGAAGCTGTACTCGAGGGCGTTGGTCGCTGCCCCGCCGACACGCTGCGCCTCGAGGAAAGACAGCTCCCGCTCACGGAGGGAGACGACGAGCTCCTTCTGTGCCACACCACCATCCTGTGAGAGGAGGCTGTTGCTCTCTGACGTGGGGGAACTGCTGCCACGCGTAACCCAGACAAAGCGAGCGAAGGCGTTTGGTGGGCTCGGAAAGCGCCACGGCATCGTCTTCACGACTCCATCCACCATTCCGCAGCGCCACGACTGCGAGCCAGAGAGGAGGTAGCACACCGTCTCTCCATCACCCGCGATAAGCTGGCACGGGTGTGCGCCACACGTCAGTTCCACGCTTTCCACCACCTTGGCTGAGCTGCGGTCCAGCTCCAGCCTCGTCACGCGGCCATCGGTGTAGCCAACGAAGCAGAAGAGGCGGCGTACACCATCGTGGAGGAGGGCCTTGGAGCTGCGGAAGTCGCTGAGGTGGCCGAGTGCGGAGCTGGCGAGGTAGGTGAGGAGCACTGAGCAGATCTCCCCTTCGGACCCGCCACAGCGCACCTTTTCCAGTGGCTCACGCAGACGACGCGGGTTCACAAGGTAAATCTCCTGATTCACCGTGGCAATGGCCGCCAACTCCATGTCAGACGCGGCGGAAAAGCGCGCACCGAGTAGGCCGCGGTACTGCTGCAACATCGCCGCACTGGCGACGGTGGTGGCGGGTGGCTGGAGGAGTGAGACGGCGCGGACAGGCGGGAAGTTAGGCACCATATCGGCTTGCGTGAGTGCGGCTCCGTCAGCGCCAAAGTGGAAGCTGGCGATGCCACCGCCCTGGCCAAAACACGCGAGCACCGCGGTCGGGGTGGCCGCTGCGGCAATGATGGGCTTTGAGTGTGGGTGCACCCAGACGGTGGGGGTAACCGACATCGCCACGTCCTCCATGGAGGTGGGTGCTGCCGTCACGTCCACTGAACCTGCACTGGCGGCTGTTGCTCCGGCACCTTCAGCCTCACCCGGCCCGAGCACGTAGATGCTGCGTGGAGTCACCTGAATGTAGCCGCTGCCGCCGCAGAGTGTGGTGGCAACGAGGGTTCGCTCGGTGGTGCAAAATCCGGAGAGGGTGTCGGGCTCCACCGTTGGAATGACGCTGTACGCCGTTGTTCCCTGCTCCGTACACAGCAACAACTTGCTGGTTGTGAGGGGGTACGTCCGTGCGAGCAGCGCCCGTACGGTGTCTTCTACATGACGAGAGCGCGCATCTCGGGTGCTGCCACTACGTGCCTTGTGTTGGGCCTCGGCCACGCTGCGAAGTTGCTCGCGCAAGATAGCCTGCAGTCGCGTTGCTGACAAGAGCGGTACCAACGAATGAAACTTGGCTGGAAGGACGTAGGGCTGGCGAATGGGCCGGGTGGCATAGCCAAAACGCGCGCAGAGGAGTACGCTTTCCGACCCACGACCGGCAACGGCGTGGATGGTAACCTGTTGCTGCTGCCCTGCGGCAGAGGCTTGTGGGGGAGGCAGACCCAGTCGTAGCGCTCGTCCGGCTGGGGCGACGCCAGGAATGGTTGCACACATGCCAGCAATGACGGGTGTATTTGGATAGCTCTGCACCAGACGAAGGTTCGTGAGAGTGGTGTGTGGGGTGAAGAGGTTCATGCGTGTACTGCGTGGCATGGATGGGGGCAGGCCGGGAAGGCCTCCGGGTGGAGGTGGCATCTCACCAGCTCCATCGTCGCCCCGATCGCGCTTGCGCGCGGGGTCCTCGTCGGTTGCCGGCGCGTTCTGCGAGGGAACTGCGTGCACCACCTTGTAGAGTGCGTGCATGGGACCAGCCTCTGCCGCGAGAAAGAGGTAGCCGCGCCGCCACAGCGCCAGCGCGGAGCTCGTCGGAAGGGTGTCGATGTACTGAAGGGTGAGGAGGGTGGCCACACGCTGTTGCTGACCGGCACGTAGGGCCTCGTAGGCGGCCTGCACGCGTGCCCGTGAGAGGAAGACGCGGTAGAGGTCGCCCTGCTCATCCTGCAATACGAGGAAGAAGTCATTCCGCACACGCGCCACGGCACTCGAGATGATGAATGGGTGATAGCGTGCTTCACGGAAGTCGGCACGACGTGGGAATGGTGCTCTGCACTTGAAGACGCCAGTCATGGCGCTCCCCACAGGGCTCTGCTGCTGCGCGTTGGAGGAGATGTCGTACCACACCAGCTCCACATCGGAACAGACCAACACCCCACCAGGACCGTAGGGGGCAGCAGGCACAGACACCAACCGGTGGGCGCCGGCGGGTAGCTGCACCATGTGCGTCCGCTGCACCTGCTGAAGGCTGGGTACGTATGCATAGACGTAGAGGTACTTCCGTTGGGCTGGGCTCTCTGGCGCGGCCTTTCCATCTCCGTCACGGAGTTTGAGGAAGGCACCGCCGGTACCCACCAAGGTGGAGCGATCGCCTGCCCCGTCCGTGGGGGCGGCAGTGGAAGCTTCTGCGGGAGCAGCTTCACTGTGTTCCAGCAGGTCCACCTCCAGGGTGGCGAAGGCGATGGTGTCGGTGTAGCCCTCAAGTGCGCAGGTGGAGAAGATGGCGGTGGGCCAAATCACCTCCACAGGGCTCCCGAGCGCCACCGTTCCCTTGGCCCGCAGACGCGGTAGCTTCTGCACACGCCCCGCTCCGCGGTTCTTCCCTGGACCGCCACCAGAGGGAGCATCTTCGTCATCTGCGAGGATGCCGTGGTCCACCTCATCCTCATCGAGGTCGACGCCATCGACGCCGGTGCCGTCCTGCTCAAAGCGGATGGGGCTCGAGGCGGACGAGTCGTCCTTGTGATGGAGTGGCACCACAACCTTGTTGCGGACGAGTGCAGTGATGAAGAGTGCCCGACCGCCGGCATCCACCGCCATGCGAGCTCCAGGCACGGTGAGCCGCGGGCCACTGCGGCCGAGGCTCACCTCGCTAAGCTTAATAAAACGACGCTCGAGCAGGTGAAACTTGAAGAGGGAGACGTAGCCCGTTTCGGAGGTGACGGCGATGTAGTGCACCCCGCTCCGTTGGGCTTCACCACCTTCAGCCTTCTCAGCCAGATTGCGGCGGTCGGCGGAGTCACCAAGGACGCCACTCGTGATGCCGCTTGTGTTGGAGTCGCTGGTGCTGACGGCAACGGCGGCGTAGATGCGTGCAAAGAGGGGAGCCGAGGCGACGCACTCCGCCCCACCAACCTCTCCCTCCTGGAGCGACCAGAGCTCAATCACCTCGCTGTGTCGGATGACGACCATCTCGCTGGCCCCGGGCATTGAGAAGGACCCTTCCACTACATGGGAGATGGCCTGGGTCGGTATGACGGTTTGGTGATAGATCAACGCGCCGTTGTCGCAGTCCGCCTCGAGGTCCGCCACATCCGCGGGTACCTCCACTGGCGGAGTGGCCACAGGAGCACCGCGAACAGACATGGTACGAGTACCTTAACCCACCAAGGCTCGTGTAGAACTAATATGAAGACCTATGGCCAACAAGACATGAAGAAGAAGACACAACCTGGGCAAGAAAGTACATCCGTACACAAACGTACTAGTTACAGGGGAGAGCATGAGCGCCTCACCTTCACACACATCACCACGGATGATGTGTTAGGCCCAAACGACCTCAGTTACGTCTCCTACACAACCTGACTTAAGCGGCTGGCTTACTGACGACGGCAGGTCGCTTGAGCATCGCGAGCGCGTCCTCTCGTTGCGTTTTTTGTGCTGTCGCCAGCTCTGCCGTGGAGGCCTCCCCTTCACCGCCATCCTGCAGCTTGCGCCGCTGCGAGGCAAGAACGGGTGCGGGGATATCCCACGTCTCTGTGCCCATCACCTTCATGGTGTAGAAGAAGAGGCCAATGGCGAGGGCCCCAAGGGAGATACCGACGTAGTTGGCGTAACGACGCTCATCGCCGTAGAGCCAATCGCGGTACATACCCGTCTCATCGAAGCGGCCCTCTCCTTGGGTCTCACGCAGGCGGTAGTCCTTGCCACCAGCAACGTTGGCGACCAAGTTGGCGTTCTTCCACCGCACGCTGCTGTGAAGCTTGTGGCTGGTCTTGTACACTGGAAGACTGTGGGCAACCGGCGGGCCTTTGCGCGCCTGGCGCTCACCCGGCTTTAGGTCCATGGGCCCGTCGAAGAGCTCCTTGCGGAAGCCTCGGCTGGCGGTGGTGAGGGCAGCATAGGGAAGCGCACCCACACGAGTTCCTACGTTAGTTAGGCGCTGCATCAAGTGATGATTCGCAACACGCACCTGCAAAAAAAACAGAAGGAGGAAAAGAAGAGTACTCTTTGGTCCATGTGTGGTCATGGGAGCATCGCACGTGAGCAATCTTGTGAGAAGTACGTCAGTCATCTTAAGTGTGGCAATGTACAAGAGGAAGTAGGTTGGCGGCGGGAGGAGGGTGATGGAGCTGCCAGGAGGACAGCAGCATGAAGTAGCGACCCTTGGGCCCCCCTTCACCTCCCGCGATATCTCGTCTAAGAAGGAAGTGGTGCGTGTGTGTGTGTGTGTGTGCGCGTATGTTTATTTTGGGAAGGTGAGATGGCGTATGTACGCTCCCCTTCTCAATGATGTCGTCGGTGGTGACGCGTGGAGGGCCGTCCGCCCTCATCTTTTGCTGTAGAGGACTCTCGATGAGTACGATGGTGGCGCCGACGATGTGTGTGTGTGCGCTCGCCGTCCGTATCACCGGTGCTGGAGCGACGATGGTGGCGGCGGCAAACACGCACGCGGTGCCGCGTTCCGCGCCAGCCCGCTTCCTCGAGGACCACTTCTCTGCATGTGTGCGTTGTCCGTCGCCCAACCACTGAGTCGGAGGAGCTGGAGGAGTCGCTGTAGGATGAATCGCGGCTGTTCTGCATGTGGCTGATCAGATGCGTGGTGATACGACTACCTCGGGGAAGTTGTTGTTGCTGGTTGGGGTGCGGTTTGATGCTCCACCGCACCTGTGGCGATGGCGAACGGATGTCCAGCTCGTTCCCGCGCAACGTGTGCTGCAGCTCCACGTCTGGCCCATTGACGTACATCCACGTCGCGTCGGATCCTCGTCGGCTCCCACTGTGTGAAGCGCTGTACTCGATGGGCGGACTGGGATTATGCCGTCCACGTGGAGGTGGAGAGATGAGTTTGTCACGCTGCAGCGGCGGCGGTGGAAACCCGTGTGGCCTCACCGATGTTGGCATCGTCATGCGTGGCGCAGCTCGAAATGAAGTTGCCGCAGCGGTGGACTCGGTTGAGGGCACCGTGGCTGCTGGTCGTCCCGGAGTGATGGGGCCACCGCTCGGACGTGGTGGCGGTGGCTGCCGCGGACCGTGGCCGCCCACCATTGCCGCGTTGGTTGCTGCTACAGGTGCAGCAGTTTGCGTGCCGCTGACTCTTGCCGAACCTACGCCAATGGGCATGGCGTCCCTAGCCTTCTTGGCTGGAACTGCTGTTGCAGTACTGACGTACGTACTGGGCTTGATGGGCAGGGGAGATGGTTGCGGTTGGCTCGTGCGCTGCCACGAACCGAGCGGAGTGTGGGAACGGGGTGCGGGACGTGGCTGTACGGAGCCTGCTGGCGGCGCCACTTCCACGCGACGAACAGGTGCTGCTGTTGCAGTCTTCTCACTACTATTCGGAAGCCTTGGCGTTGTGGCTGGATTCTGTGGCTTTGGTGCCGTCTGTGGGGTTGGTGTAGTCGCTCGCGCTGCGACTGCTTCGCGAGAGGAGGTGCGGCTGCGGTCGTGATGACGACCGCCATCGGCGCTGGGTCGCCGCGTCGCGGTGGAGCCTTCCCGAGGATGGCTGGACTCCGTCAATGCTTCATCATCCGTCCGCACCATCAAGCGTGCCTCCACCAACAAGGCTGGCAGCGCTGCTCGCGGCTCCGCCGAGAGACGCGATTGCTCCATGAGCTCTGACTCCATGTGGTACCGCCGCTGCACAGACGCCCGGACCTGCGCAGAGAGCCTCCGCGCGGTGGCGGTGATGTCTGTGCCATCATCGAGACGAGCAACACTGCCGGCCGCGATGTATCGACTCATCTCTGTCGGCATATCGCGGGGTGGGGTGGCCGGCGTTGCGTCCGCCGCACGGGCTGGCGTAGGCACCGAAAGCTCGCCGGGTGGTGTCAGCCGTTCGAGCGAGCCACGTCGGCCGTCGCTGGGGCGCACGCACAACTCTGCCGTGAGGGCGGCGGTTGTGGGCCGAGGGGTATACGCCGGGGAGGACCCCAGCTGAAGCGACTCCCCGTCAGCTCCTAATGTTGTCCGCTCACGACTCGAAGCCAGCGTGCCCTCCCAACTCATCACCGTCGCATCGATGCCTGATGGCAGGTCTGAACGCAGGATGCTGGCTCCGTCGCCACCTCGGTAGGGTGAGGACCGCCCACGGGCACGCTCGATGCCCTCACGGGGCTCGAACAGTCGGCTAACGATGGGCGGCTGACCCCAACCAAGGTCGCTGGTGTTGTGGCTCTGCAGCTGCGGCATACGTGTGAGGGCACGGATGTCTTCCTCCGACATCTCCATGGGACTATGCTCCGGAGGGAGGTCGTCCGCCTGACACGTGTCGTCCATCACGTAGGGGCTCTTGTACTCCTCCGCATCAGGAAGTTGCAGGGCAGGTTGTGGCTTCTCGACAAGGACGGGGTCCATCACCTCCACCGCCCAAAGGGTGGGCAGATGTTCTTCCACCGCACGAAGCGTCGGAAGCTGCTCCTCGTAGGCGGTGATGCGGTCGAGGAGGGCCTGACGAAGACGCGTCCAGAGCTGCTCCAGATCCGCCACCGCGAGCCGCTGTGCCTCCACGACCACAGCAGTCGTTGGTCGCAAAAAGACGATACTCTGAGTGTGAAATACAGGGCCGACGAGGAGGTCAGCCACGCAAATCGGACTCGTGCTGAGTGTTGTGCCATTCAGCGTGCCCCGGCGGTTGGCCTTCGACTCCGCGCCCCCACGTGGTGGTGCGGCGTCGTAGCTGTAGTTGTAGATGGATATGAGGTCAGGAAGTGTGTCCGCACGGAGTAGGGGGCACCTGCCATCCGCCAGCTGCTGCACTTTCCACGCCTCCGCTTCAGCCGCATCCACCTCACGGTACACCTCCTCCACCATGGTGCGGATCTCATTATCAGCGCTGCCAGCCGTGGCATAGCGCACACCAGGATCAATACGGAGCTGGTGGGCTTCGCTGACTTCATCCACAGTGAAGACGACGTCCACGAAGAGCTGCATCGGGGAGCGCAGGGCAATTGCGAGTGCATCCTCAAAGACGTCGTACTGCTGTAGCAGTCCCAAGGCGCGGAAGGAGTTCTCGAAGAGCTCCCCCGAGAACCTCCCATAGACACGCTTGACCACCGCAGGCCAGTAGAGTATCTCGGCAGCAGCACCACTGCCGGTGCCGTCACTGTGCGTCCGCGCTGTGTGATCGGTACTCCCACGACGACTCGTTGAGCCTGACAAGGCACTCGGACTGGTGCACCGCCCTTGGTTGTCGTTGTTTTGGTACTTACGCACGTGGTCATTCCACTGCTCACGCTTCTGCTCCTCAATTTCCATGGAGCGCTGCACGGCCGCCAGCTTAGTCTGTAGCGCCGATCCGCAGCCGGGCCAGCGAGCGAGTACCTTCTGCATCGCACCCATTGGACTCCCTGGAGAGCCGACGGACGCATCGCCTGCTGCAGGACGCTGATCAAAGCCCATCGACACCCAACGCAGTGCCTCACGCTTCACGTGCACGAGGCACCTGCAATCCGCCTGGGCATGAGGAGGAGCGTTGGGGTGGTCGTGGCGAGCTTCGACGGCGAGGATGCGAGACCGCGGAAGCAGGTCTGCCGGTACACACCACAACCGCGGGTAGGCGATGGACATCATACTGCCCAGCGGCCACCACCCCGCCGCGGCATCGACATGGGCCGCAGGTGCGTGCTTGAGAGTCAGTGTTGGGTAGCTCTGCACAAAGGAGGCAATGAGGTCACGTGAGAGCTGCTCCACTTCCTGTGTAGATAGGCTGGATTCACCAAAGAGCTGCCGCTGCTCACGCTCAGCCTCAGCTGCCCGACGACGTCGCAGTGCTGCTGCACGTTCTGCCAGCTCACGCATGGTGTCTTCGCCTTCATTATTGCCAACATCGCGGAGGCTCAGCATATTGGCAAGAAACAACAGACTATGGAGTTAGATACGCAGCACGGTATTGATGTGTGAGGTACTGTGGAACGCGTGGGGGAAGGAGGGGGGAGATCGACGACGTCAGACACGACGAGGTGGCTTTGGATTCCCCCCGAAACGACGCCAGAAGTTCGCCTGTGTTTGGTTCCCCCTACACGGCGATCACTGGCTTATCCACTATCAATAGAGAAGAAGTGAGGAGGCGGGAGGGCATTGTATTTGTAGTTATTTCTGGCACGTCAACAGTGAGGGTAGCTATGCACACAGGTGTTGCTTGTCGTCAAGATGCTTAGTGAAGTCTTACGACTGTCCACATCATACGAAACCCAACACACTAACCTCCAGCGGGGAACACTTGCCACTGATGAGTGGGCTACACGGTCGACTACAGTGGATTGCGAGAGGGCTGATGAGGCGGAACGGTGTTCCAGCTGTGTGGATAGCGCGGGCGCAGACGACTGCCGTACACGTCGGAGTAGTTGGGCTGGCCAGAGTTCCCTTCCACTGAGGGTCCAGTAGCACCAGAGAAGGTCAGCTGTTCACGAAGCTCTGCAAGACGCTCGGGAGAGGTGGCACGACGAGACTTGCGCAGCTCCTGTACGTGTGTGTAGGCACTATTTTGCGGACTAATGGATTCGTGGCCGCGGCTTGTGCTGCCTGCGCTTCCATTTGCTTCCAAAGCATCCAGTGGTGTGCCGCGAGTGGTGTGCACGTAGGCTGGCTGGGAATAGCTCTTAATGGTGTAGTAGGGCTCACGAAGAAGAGCCTCGTTTATCTCCACAGTGTCACGCTTCAGCCACTGCGCATGCCGTGCATGGATGGGGAGAGGATGAAGTAGCTCGCGCCACGCTGTACGAAAACGCAGTTGGCCACTCGTCTTGCGGAGCATCGCGCAGCAGTCGTCAGGGGTGCAGGAGATCTACCAAGCTTGCAACACAATAGTAACAAGAGAAGAAGTGACGGTGCAAATAATGATGATGCCTCAGCATGTGGTGCAGAAACATCGTCTCAGAAGCGGCTGTCGTAGACCTCACTCCGGAGCAGAAGACACTCCGAGGCTGACGAACGGTTGCCGCTAAGTTATCGCATTGAGGTAGCTTCGCGTACAGGTGATGAAGAAGTGAGAAGGAGTGCGTGGCGATGCAATGATACCGATAACCCGCCTCCTCTTGCCTCTTTCTATCCTGCCATGCTACTGTTGGGCGACGCCCTCTACTCCAGCGTCTATAGCAAAGAACCCAACGACTGCCACGTGCGCGCCACAAAAATAACCAAAAAGAAGAAGAACAGAGCCACATCGTTTAGGTGCGGACCTCCGATTACTGTCGCCACTCGCCATGTGGCTGGCAATGCACGTTGGCTGCGAGGGCCTCTCTGCCAACCTAGAATGTTCGTAGCCAAACGGAGGAGCACGTCCACCGCATCATGGCAAACGACTGGTTTGCAAGTACCGTAACCCTGTGGATGTGGTCGTTCCTCATGTAGGAGCTGTACCAATCACAACTATTTTTTCTGTCAGTTGCATTGAGGCTGGGCTACCATCACCTCAGCGACGTAGCGGACGAATCCCGTTGGGCTTAGCCTTTGTGTTGGCGCAGTGCGGGATATGGCGCTCTGCAGCGACAGCGGCAAACTTGCGCCCACAGTGCGGGCAGAGAACGCGGTTGTCGAACTCATCGGGGAGAGCGGGCGGGGGTGGGAGGGGCCCGCTGCCGTGTTGTGCCTTTTGCTGGTCGAACTCACGGATGGCCTTCATGGCTGCCTGCAGCTGCTCATGCTCGATCTTCCACTTGGGCAGGGCCTTGCCCGCATCGGCGTTGCCACGCTTCTTGCCAGCCTGCTGTGCACCACCGCCAGGACGCTTCCGTGGTGGCGTCTTGGCTGCCGCGAGAATAACCTGGACGTCGTTGTGTCCTGCCTCAATGTTCGATATGCGCATCTCCTTGGCATCAAACACCTGCTTCGGCTGGTTGCTTTGTCTCTGGCAGAGCTTCTCGTGGCGGACCAACACCGACTCACGGAAGCTACGTTGGCAGTGGCGGCACGGCCGCTGCGGCTCGTTGCGCACCGCTGCCGCCTCCGCCTCAATTTCATTGTTCAAGCTGGGACCAATGGCGGAGCCCGGACGCTGGGCACCTCCACCAGGTCGCTTCAGGGGTATGTCGTCCACGTTGGCGTAGCCTCCGCTGCTGATGGGCATATCGTCAAAAGACTGGGGAGGGGGCTTCTTCGTGGTGGCGGGCTTGCTCGTCGTGCTCTTCTTAGCGGGGGCCTCCTTTCGTGGGGGTGGCACCTCCTCCCGTTCGCGTTGTGCGACGCGATTGCTGTTGCCAATGGCGCGTTCATCCACTTCCACATCGTCGTTCCACTGAGGCTTTTTGAATGCAGCCTTCTTGGCGCCACTGACTTGTGGCTTGTTGGTCTTGGCCAGCGTCTTGGCAGGCGGCGGTGGGGCGTAGTCGTCCTCCGTATCCTCGTCCTCGGCGTAGTCATCGTGAACGTTTTCATTGTAGCGGTTGTGGTGGTTTGCGGCCGGGCGGTGGTCGCCATCGCTAACATGGCCCGTGGGTGTTGCACCGCGGTAGGCCATCGCCACACTGCTGCTGCTTCCACTTGATGGACGTACTCCACCTCGCTGCTCCGCCTTGAACTCGGCGATACTCCGCCGCAGTGCGTCCAGCGAGACACACGAGGCGAAGGCTCCGCGACCGCCACCTCCACGGCCCCTCCCGGCGCTGTTGTGGTTGTTGCCGTTGGAGAGCGCGAGGAGGGCATTGACGCTGACGGTGTTGCTGTCAGACTCACGGCCTACGCGAATGATTTGGTTGGACAGCATCGCCCAAAGCTGGCGTGCTTGGTCGGGAGTGATGATGCCAGATTGGGTGGCCGCCTTGAAGTCCTCCTCCATAATGTGCAGCACCTTTCCGCGCTTGGATGCGGAGGCTGGCGCTGTGCCAACAGGCTCCGCGCCACCACCGTAGCCTCCATGAGAAGGAGCAGGATTTGCGGTGTAGGGCTGGTTGGCTGTTTGGTGGCGGCGCTCCTCACGCAGGGCCTTGGCGCGGTCCATCTGCGCCTGTCGCTTGGCGGCATAATCCTGCACGAAGTCGGAGGTAACTCCACGGGCCTTCATCGTCGCGGCACTCGAGAGGGAGGTGGTGAAGAGAGAGAGAGGGCAGATACTGATAAGGGGGTGGTGGTAGATGATGAAGAGGGCAACTAAACTTGAAGCTGAGGAGCACAAGAAGACCTCAATACGCTCCACCGCACGATAAGTATGTCTGGAGGAGCCTAGCTCTGGTTGTGATGGTAGCTACACAAACACGACGCAAACAGACTCTCACGACGAACACCTGCAGAGGTTGTTGGCGACGTGTGGAGGTACCCCTCTGTGCGGTTGGCAGCGATCTACAACAGTGATGTAGTTAAAGGAGAGAGAAGGAGGTGCCATTCAGCTCACATGACACAAGGTATTGTGGGTGTTTGCCACCGCACACACCCACAACGCAAACTGGATGCTCAACGAGAATCTCGGGCATTACTGCTGGCGAGATGCGGGGAGAGGAAGGAACGACTGATTTAGTTAGCTACCGAGACATTTCACCACGGAAACAACGTCACTGTGCACGACTAGGGTGCGTACTGAGGATACTTGCCAGCCAGCAGAGGCTGCAGACGCTCCTTGACCTCCTTGCTCATGTGCTCGGGCTTCGTGAGGATGCCGAACTGAAGAGCGTTGTGGGCAGGGTCCTCCATGGGAAGGGCGGCACTGAGGGCAGAGATGATGGCGGGAGGGTAGAGCTGTGCCTTGGCCGCATTGCTCGCGAGGACCTTCATCACGGCGGAGGTGTCCACGTGTGGGGCGTCGCTCCACGCGTCCAAATCCGTCACCATGGCAACCGTGGCGTAGGCGATCTCCGCTTCACGCGCCAGTTTGGCCTCGGTGGCGGTCGTCATGCCAATCAGGTGAGCGCCGAGCTGCTTGTTCAGAAGCGACTCGGCCTTGGTGCTGAACTGTGGTCCCTCCATCGTCACCAGCGTGCCGTTGCGGTGAAGGGCGAAGCCACCCTTGGCGCGGGAGACGGCGGCATCGGGGAAGCAGGCGCACAGTGCCTGGTAGGCAACCTCACTGAACTGAACAGAAGTGGGGTGGGCGAAGTCCACGTGGGCCACGACGCCCTTCTCGAAGAAGGTGGACACGCGCTGCGTCGTCTTGTCCACGATTTGGTCCACCATCACCAAATCGCCGGGGAGGTAGTTGTCATCGAGGGAGCCCACGGCGTTGATGGCGAGGAGGTACTTCACTCCGAGCTGCTTCATGGCGCAGATGTTGGCGCGGTAGTTCACTTCGCTTGGGTTCACGGTATGGTGCTCCCCGTGGCGAGGCAGGAAGGCACAGGTGACGCCGTTCACCTTGGCCACGCAGACATCCCCGCTTGGACGTCCAAAGGGAGTATCGACGGTGTAGTGCTTCATGTTGGTGAGGCAGTTCAGCTTGTACACACCAGAGCCGCCAATGACGCCAATGACGGCAGGTTCTGAGTGTGGGTTGGAGTAGCTGGGCATTGTGATGATGATGTCCCTGAGGTCGATCCGGAGCTTTTGGGGGGCCTGAAAGGATGAAGAACATAACAGGATGAAGGAAGGAGGAGGTAGTGTGGCGCATGCTGAATGTGGAAGAACGTGTGCACATGCATGTGTTGCACTCACGCAGCTTCAACATCATAAATCATGACTAGGGTCTTCATGTTTGGAATACTTATTCGATGTACGCGTTAGTCCCTCATCATGCTCATCGCACTGAATAGATGATGTCGGCAAAAAAGATGCAGCATCATCATCAGCATCCAATATGTTCCTTCTTGTAGTCCAGAAAGCCGCCGAGGTTCTCCTCCACCTCGGTCCAGTGCTCCAGATCCACAGCCGTTCCATCAAGGCGGTAGTTGCGCTTCAGGTCCTTGGTCACCTGCACGCGACGCTTCAAGAAGACACGCAAGCTGGGCAGAAACGCGCAGAGGGCAGCGTGTACCTGCAATGGCACGTAGACAGATGCATCGTATTGCTCATCCAAGAAGAGGTCAATGAGCGCGTTGGCAGCTTCGCATCGGGCACTCACCACTGCATCGACTGTGGCGAGCCCACTGAGCCACAGTTGCTGCTCCTTCGTTGTGGACGGTGCCGCGGACTGAACAATGGCGCTCCCCAGGTCGACCAAGCTCGATGAGTCGGCGGACTGGCCACCGCGGCTCAGGAAGGGATTCGTGGATGGCGGTACGACGGCGTGCTGCATCATGGCCATAGAAAAGCGAGCAGCCACGGTGGTGGCCTCCATTGATTGGAGCGAGCGGCCAACGTGAGCGGAGGTGCCAACGCAGGCTTGACGGAGGGCGGGTGAGGCACGACCCTCCCACGCGATTTGCGTAAGGACATCCAAGTCACTGGGCTCGGCGCCAAGAAGGTTCTGCACGGAGCCACTGCTGGCGCCGTGCTGCGTCTGTTTCCGCTGTAGCGTCCACAACATTTGCGTCAGGCTCTCGAGTTGCAGCCAAATGAGGTGCTGGGCGGCAGGTGAGTGGGCGGCAATGTTGTGAACGCCATCATCACCTTGGTCCATCTCCGGGGAGGTCTCTCCGGCAGCGGCGGTGGCAAGTAGCGCGTGCCGTGAGCGGATGGATTCCACCATAGCTCGCCAAATAACACGTGGATCGCCCAGGCTGGTGATGGGCACCATCATGAGGAGGCTGTTGGCCACGCCCCACACGCCCACCTCACTGGAGAGCACGAGATGCTGAAGGGTCGTCACCTCTGCATTGCATTGGGCAGCTCCACGGAGGGCTTGCTGCATGCGACGCAGGACATCGGGGGATTCCCCTGCTGCCTCCTCCGTCAGCCACAAGACGTTCTTCAGCATCTGCCCGAAGGTAAAGATGGGGCTGGATGGGCTACCTTGGTAGAGGTATGCCGCCATGGGGTTCTTGGCGAAGGCTAGTTCATCCTCCTCGCGTTCGTTGTTTTGCTCGCAAATGACCTCCACAACACGATGGAACACCTTCACCGCAGATTGGGCAGCGCGGAGGTGCCGCCCTGCCATGGCTACGGCAGATTCACGCTGCTCACCACTCACTGGCGTTTGCTCCATCAGGAGTGGCAGCACCGCTCGCCAGACCGTCATTGGCATCGTCCGCTCCAACACCGCGGTGATGAAGGGGAGCGCGCGAATGAGGTTATCAGCGATGGGCGAGGCGTAGAGGAGAGAACCCTGCACAGAGATGGTGGCCAGCACAAGCTGCCAATGCACGGCATCCTTGGCCATCTCCATGGCGTCGTCAGAAGAGGCTGGCAGGAGAGTGGCAGGCGGCCGTGGGCTGAGCCATGCCAGAACTGCAGAGGCATCCACGACGGAGTTCAGGAAGGCCTGCTGCGCTTCCGTCAATCCGCCATCGGAGGTAAAGAGCGCAGCGAGGCAGGCGTTTTCGGGGCTGAGTACGCACAGAACATCGCTGGATGCCGTCGCCACGGCTGCGAGGAGCTCCGTCTCCCGTCGCTTGTGGAAGCGCAGG
Organism: Jaenimonas drosophilae; assembly: GCA_030849065.1. Taxonomy (NCBI): domain Eukaryota; phylum Euglenozoa; class Kinetoplastea; order Trypanosomatida; family Trypanosomatidae; genus Jaenimonas; species Jaenimonas drosophilae. Next base: position 105,600 of record JASAON010001656.1, read on the forward strand.
GTGGCCTGGCTCTCGTCCTCCTCTCCACTGTGGTAGTAGGCCATGGGGTGCTGAAGGTTGGACCACACCTCCTCCATGCACGACTGCAAAATGGTGAGGATGAGCTGAAGGCTGTTGGCCTGCGAGTAGGCTGCCGTCACCGTCTCGCTTCCTTCCACGCACACATTCACCGTCTGGAGCAGCTCATCGAGGTACTGCAGCAGCGTGAAGTAGTTCACCGGTCCCTTGCCACCACGGCGGCGGCGTTCACCGGCTGGCTCCTCCTCGCCATGGTCTTCCCCTTCAGGGTTAGCCTCGCCCACCACTGCCGTGCTCGCTGCGGTCGTCGTACCAGACCACAGCTCCGGTGTGGCGGAACCACGGACGGCCTTGCAGAGTTCCCACGCGGTGAAGAGCTCGCCGAGAAGGTGGGCGGCGAAGCTGGACTCTCCTTCTCCCGCGGCGTCGAGGGCGTCGATCACTTCATCTTCTTCGCTGTTGGTGATGAGATTGCGCAGCGCACTGGCAGCGGCCATCTTGCAGTAGAGCGCATCGCGGCTCACCTGCTGCGTGGAGGGGTCAGCGGGGGCCTCACCTTCACGAGCTATGGGGAAGGGGGGCATCCACAGAAGCTCTGCCATACGCAGATGAACACCAGCCTCCATCAGGTTGCGATGTTGGCCTGCCTGCAGAGAGAAGTAGGTTACGTCACTGCAGGCCTCCTCCATCTCGCCATAGTCAGTGGCGTGGAGCTTCTGCATCAAGCTATTCAATGGACCCTTGAGAGAGACCGATGACACCACCACCTCCTCCTCGTTGGCGTCATCACGCGCATGGTGCTGGTGGTGGTTACCACGCCGGCGTGGGACCTTCTTCGAGTGAGCTCCCATACTACCAGCAAAATTAATCGAGCAGTCTTCGCAGTACAGCACTACACACATAAAACAGAGTGAAAGTAGAAGACGGTTATGAAGTATTCGGCAGAATCATGAAGACCACTCACTAGGTGGCAACGAACAGAAAACCAGAGGCTTGGCCATGTATAGTAGTGAAGGACAATCACGGGGAGCGTGAAACCTGCCACCACTCTGCCAAGAAGTACACGCAAGCAAAAAGATCAAGAACGGCTCCAGCAACGTTAGGCACCTCCACATGGAGGACTACCGATGTCTGTGGACGACTGTGCATGGATCTAACGACCACAGAGGGACTTCACCGCTCCAATAATGGCATCCCGAGCGAATGGGATATAAGACAAGAAGTACCACCAACTGGCGCCAAGCTGGAAAAGCCCACACAGAATCACGAGGCCCGCGTTGTGTAGAAGCACCGCCACTAGAATGGTGGCCACCATGGAGGCAAAGAAGACACAAGTGGCAATGATGCGGCCCTCGTCGAACATACGCTTCAGCTGACTTTGTGGGCCAGCGAGAAAGAGTGTGCCTCCCATAGAGAGCAGGTTGCTGAGGGTGAAGAGCACGCCAAAGAAGATGTAGTCACCCGTGAAAATGGAAGCCCAACTCAGGATGGAGAAGATGGAGCTCATGGCAATGCAAAAGACACAGCCAATCAGTCGGTTCTTGTAGCTCAATGTGGGACAGAGGGAGTCATTGGATTCCTCGTTTCCCAGGGCGGAACTGCCGCCAATGTTGCCAATCTCAATGATGGTGGCAGCCTTATCCATCGCGTATGTTTCGGAATAACAAATGTAAAAACGTGGTGTGCACGGTGAATTCTATCAGGATCCATAAAAAGAGAGAAGAAGGTTCATCGTGTGGTTGCTCGACGGAACAAAAGGGTCATAGGAGAGTGGAGCATCATCACTCCATCTTCCAACAAGCATGTAGTGGTGATCTCCTTCATAGGAGTTAGTCGTCATTACACGAACAAAACCTCTTGTCCGCCATGTTATGGTGCACGGAGGACGATACCAGCGGTGTACTTCATGAAGTAGTCGTTGAAGTCCACATTGTGGTAGCTGCCATCGCGGTGGTCGTACAGGTAGCGACGCGTCTCAAAGAAGAGTGTTGGCTCGAGCGGAACTTCCAAAATCACCACCTCACCATTGGCTATGTCCTTGCGCTTCTGGCGCTTTCCCGAACTGCGATTGGCGGCGTAGTACTGCTCCAGGATGGACTCGCACCGCTCCTTGTACGACTTGCACGGAACTCGATGCGCAGTGGTCCAGTGCTTCTTTTGGCAGTCGGCGCTGCAGTAGTACACTGCTTTGCAGCTGCTGCAGCGTAGGTAGGCATTTGGGGCGGCATCGCCGCTCTGTGGGGGATCAACGCAGTGGTTCCCACACGCAGCACACGTCGTTGCCATACTACGGCTGACGCAAGGGATGTACTGAAGCATCGTGGTGGATGCATCAAGGAACATCAGGTCCACTGCTTGCTCCTCCTGCTCCTTCGTCCACTCAACGACGGGTCCTCCTGCCTCCTTCGCCCCCTTTACTACCGTTGGCAGCGCACGCACAATATCCTTCAGGGCAATCACCACGTCTTCATCTTCCTCCATACCATCACTTCCTGCATCCGCTCCCTGCTTCTGGCGCATCCGCAGCGCCTGCAGCCGCTTCTTTGCATCAGCCGAGGACGAAGCCCCACTCGGGTCTTCTTGGCTCGCGGCACCTCCAATGATGCCCTCAACACACGGCCGGAACCACGGGAGCACCGACAGGTACTCCAGGTTCTGCCTGGCGTAGAGGTTCAGTTTCGCCTCCAGCATGCCCTGGGGTGTGGTGGGGGCATTGGCGTAGGCATGCTCCAGTCGGCAGAGCTCACCAAGAAGAGACACCGTCTCCCACCGGCACTCCAAGCACACAGCCGTGGTGCGTTGGGCTAAGAAGAAGGCCACATTCTGAACGAAGGATTCGCGCCGCTGGCGGTTCCGTCGCTGCAGCTCATCCTCCCCTTCGCCGCCCTGCTGCTGTTGCGGGGTTTCGTACAGGAAGAGCTTAACGGGGCCGTGGAAGGCTATGGTGTTGATGGCGACGAGGCAGTAGGCTTTCTCGGAGAGTGAGGCAGTGGAGCTGGTGATCGTGTTGTAGATGTGGTCCAGAGTGACGGGGTCTGGCCGTGGAGGCGGAGGAACAGCGCCAGGAGCCATTAGATGCTGTGTATGGGAGGGGTAGCCAAGAAGTCGTCGGTTGCCACAACCTACAAGAATAGAAGAAAGAAAAAAAATGCAGGAATACGGATTGTTGTTGCCCACAGCATCCGAGTAGCGGCGTGTAGTAATCAACCCTCGCATTTATCACTCACTGGTTTTACGGCTTTACTAGTGATGCCACCGCTTATGCGGCCACATAGTCATGAAGGTGTTGGAGCCATCGCTCGTACTCCTCCTGCTCAATCCAAATTGCGTACTGACCCATGAACTCTCCAAAGAGATCATCGATACCACGCTCCGCCATCCACGTTTGCAGGCTATCCAACACTTCCTCCTCCGCCTCATCCAGGTTTGGTCCAGGGTAGCCACCAAAGAGGTTGTTGTGGTAGATGGTCTCCTGCCGCTCCGCGGTTTGCTCCTCGGCGGAGCTGTCGGTAGATGGTGCCACACGCGATGCCCACATGGGGCCCTCACCGGGGAACACACCGTGGAAGCGAATGTTATCAATCACCAACTCACCATCCACCACATCGCAACGTACCTCAATGCTGTTCTCGAAGAGCGACATCTCCTCCTCCTCCGTGAAGGAGTTCACGACGGAGCGAGGCGGCAGGACATCGTTGGATTCTCCCGCCGGGGCCGTTGAATGGGCCACTTCCGAACTTATGGGAACACGCTGGACGAAGAAGGAGAAGGGGAAGTGCTCGCCACGTACATCACACTCAGGGTCGAGGGAGGCGTCTCGGGTGGTGAGCTGCAGACGTACAAAGTGCTTCTCCATCATTCGTGGCGCCGAGGTGGTAGTGTCAGTGGTGGACGCTGATGGAACCGTAGGGGAAGGGAGCCACATCCGGCGGCCGTAGAGCAAACTGGTGCCTTCGGCGTGGTACATGGTCCAGCCCGTGGGAACTTGTGGTGGGCCCTCTTCCTTGTCCAGCCGAAGCTTTTCATCCATGATTTCCTTCTCAATGCACTTCAGGAAGGTGGATTCGGGCAACTCTACATCACTTGGTGGGAGTGCGCTTCGCAATGAGGGAGCACTGCTTCCGCTCATCATCTCTCCGCCTTCTTGGCCCATGTTGAAGGAAGGAGTCCGCCACACATCATCCTCCTCTTCACTGGAGCCCGCCGGCCCACGACCACTGGTGGTACATGTGCGATAGCAACCACGAAGAGCAGCACTCACCATGGAGGCTGCTCGATAAGTTTCGGTTGACCAGCATGAAGCGTGCCCGAGCACCGCCGAGCCGCATCCACGAGAATACACGCGCCGAGCAGCTAACGGTGAGGCACCACACCGAGCAGCACGACTCATAACCCAAGACTGCATCTGGCACGCACCGCTTCTGGATGAGCAACGAAGGCGGTTCACTGGATTTCCTCAGATGATGAGAAGCTAGCGGTTGTGCGCTACATACAATAACAGAGGAAGATTCGGATGAAAGGGGAAAAGTACGTTGTGGCGTACAATTGCATGTTGATGATGTGGTACATTACGCAGGCACCCTCTGGGACATTTCCCCCAGACGGAGTGCTGCTTCAAAAGTGTACGAGTATTTTTCGCTAAATGGAAGGTGCCCATGATCCATACATCGACAGCGTCAGAAACCTCAAGCACAATGTGTGTGAAGCCAGACAGCTGAAGCGGCAGATAGTAAGCGGAGGGCAGTGAGCCATGCAACAGATCTACAGTGTCTCCATTGCACCCCTCAGCACTCTCGATCCCTCCTCCCTAATGTCTTCGTCAGTGTTGATATACCCGAGAGAAGACTGCTAAGCTACCGGAACCCAAAGGAAAGCCATAATCCTAACAACCACATACACAGGCTGTGCCTTACTCCATGGCGAAGACGGCACCACGGTTCTTCCACTCCCAACCGTTGCGGTGCATGCGGAGGCCGTAGGTCCACCATGCGTAGATCCATCCTCCGACACCCCAGAAGCTGATGCGAAGCGCAAACTTCCAGTGGCCAGCACCGAAGAAGTTCTTGAGGGCGAAGTGGCCCATACCGAACCACATACCAGCGAACTGGCGGTCCACGTGGCGAACGGGGGTAGTGAGTTGGAAGGGCTGGTAGGGGTCCACGAGCTGCTTGGAGCTCCACGCCTTCCAGCCCATGGGGCGGGCACGGAAGTTGGCCTCCTTGTGGGGGTGAAGGCGGAGGGTGCTGAAGCGAAGGTAAGAGCTAGCACGCTCGATGCTGGGGACGGTGGCCACGGCGCTGTCGGCCGCGCTTCGTCGGAGAACGCTGGAGAGCATTATGAGGTGATTTTGTCACACAAATCTAGGAGATAAATTGGGCCACAAAGAGATGTAGAGGAGAACACAAGAGAGAGAGAGAGAGAGAGGAATGTATGGTGCAGATGGATATCTTGAACGATGCAAGAAAAAGAGTACAAACGAGAGAATGAAAGTTTGCTGTGGCGGGGCGTGATGCACCCATTACACATTCACTTTGTACATAACAAGACGTGCCCTCTGAAGGAGCACCGTGGTGAAGGGGTATATGACCTCCAAAGGAAGCCGGCTCCTCAGCCAAAGTTCACGCGCACTCCCTGCTCATTCCGCATCCTTCGCAGCAGCGTTTGGCTACGGTGGTTCAGTGGTGTGCTGCTGAGATCCGCCCAGACCTCCTCCACAAGAGGGCACCGATGGATCCAGGTAATCTCCGAGACGCTTGTTCCGCCCACCCACAGCTTTCGTAGGCTGGGCACATCACCCAATGCGCTCACATCAAGCAATCCCTTACAGTTGCTCACACTTACCTCCTCTAGTGAGTTGCAGTGACGGACCCACGAGATGTCAGTGATGGGGGTACTAAAGGCGCAAACAACACGCAGACGTGGGAGATACGTGAGCCCATGGAGATCTACTAGGTTGGCACAGTTGGACACATACACCTCCTCCAGATGCTCACAGGGGGTGAGCCAGTCGAGGGAGGTGATGGCGCTGCCACTCGCCCAAAGCTTCTTGAGCCGTGGCAACTCGGCAAGGACGGTGAGGTCTGCGAGAGCTGTGCAGCCATTGACACTAATTTCCTCCACGGATTTGCACCGTGCAATCCAGTCAATGTTATCAATATTGGTTGCGTTGAGGAATACCTTCTTGAGCCGTGGAAGCTCCGTGATGACACGGAGGGATGCATCAAGGCCCGTGCATTGGCACAGACTGAGCTCCTCCAAGGCACTACACCGGTTGAGCCACGTGACATTGCTCATATCCGTGCCAACTACATAGAGCCTCTTGAGCTGCCGCAGCTCGCCCACATTGAGGAAGTCATGTATTGCGAGGCAGAACGAGAGGTGCAGCTCCTCGAGCTGAGCGCAGCGGTATAGCCACACCACATCCCGAATATTGGCCCCATCGAGCCACAGCACGCGTAGCTGTTTAAGATAGCCAATACACTGGAGGTCGTCCACCTCAGGTGGCAGGTTGGCTAAGTTCAGCTTCTCCAGCTCCGTGCACTCGATGATCCACGAGAGGTCTGTTACGCCGACATTCGCGGCGCCGAGTGATTTGAGCTGTGGTGCCCTTGCCAGAGGAGATAGATCGTGGAGCTGCTCACAACCAGAAACGTCGAGCTCCTCCAAAAGTGGGCACGAAGCAGCCCAGTTGACCTCCGCCATAGAGGTGCCTCCTGCCCACACCTTGCGAAGTCGTGGAAGCAAGCCTAAGACGTGGAAATCGCTCACTCCAACACAGTTGTCGATGCTGAGCTCCTCCAGCTGCACACTGACAGAGAGCCAGTCAAGGTCCACAATGGAGCTGCGCTCGAGGTACACCTTCCGCAGTCGCTGAAGTGCTGCAAGGCTATGGATCTCCACGAGATGTGGGCAGTTTCCGACACTCACCTCCTCCAGTTGGGCGCAAGTGGCAATCCACTCAATGCTCTCCAGCGAGGTATCGTAGGCGTAGAGCTTCTTCAATGAGGAAAGCCCAGCAAGGCTGCTCAGGTCGGTAAGAGCAGGACAGAACGAGACGAAGAGCTCCTCCAGAGCTGAACACTGGCCAAGACCCTCCACGCAACTCACGGCGCTGTGTCGTGCCGCCACCACACGCAGTTCGGCTAAGGCTGAAAGCGGGGTCAAGTCAGTGAGTCGCTTGCAGTACTCCACATGGAGTTCCTCGAGTCCACTGCATGCGCTGATCCATGACAGGTCAGCCACACCGGTGTGATCGAGGTACAGCACCTTGAGACCAGTGAACCCCGCCAACGCCTCGACCGTTGGGAGGTGGTTGCAGTGCACAGCACGGAACTCACAGAGCTGTTGTGGCATTGCCATGGAGCGTACCAACTCAGCAAGGTCGTCTGGAGTGCAGAAGGACCCGCTGATATCCAGGCTGGTGAGTGAGGGGAACGGAGAGACTACTGGCCGAAGGTGCTCCATTCGAAATGTGTAGTGGTAGCCTCCCAACGAGAGCTTCTCCAGCTTCGGCAGCTGCGAGAGCACCACCTCAAAGTAGCCTTCTGGAACATGTATACCAGCCTCTAAGGTGTAGGAGATGTGGCGGTCCCAGCGAAGAAGTCGAGCAACATCGGCTGCAGCACTTGGGCGAAGTGGTGCAGCAATTGCCCCATTGGCATCTCCAACAGATGGAGATAGGACAATCGCGTTGGACTCCGTCCCTGAGGAACCCGCCTCCGCGGCCTGTGCGGTTCCTGTGGGGAGGAGCTCAGCGGAACACTGAGGTGTCCAGCTGCTAAGGCCCTCGATGCGACGCCAAAAGTTAAGCAATCCATCGTCACGGCCGGCGATGACATAAAACAACAGGCGCTCCTCCCATCTGAGCGCACCAGAATCAGTGGCTGCACTATCATCGAACAAGGGGCTAGACGCTCCACCACCCTCGCGAATCTCCATGGACCGATCGAGCGCGGCCTTCGCGGTCTGGAGTTGGGCCTGGCACACCTGCTCCGCGAGCTCACGGCGAATAACTTCTTCGTCCAAAGCCTTCTGTAAACGCTTCACCTCGTCATGCAGGGGGCTTGGGGGAGTGGAGGTGTTGCCTAAACCAGCCGCCCCATCCGTCGCATCAGCGGCTCCACAGCTCATCGAGGGAGGACTCACAAATTAGGTCCAGCTAAGAGTAGAAGAGAAGAAGAAGATAGCGGGACTAGTCGAAGTACCGAGCATCTGCCAATGTTGGCTGAGAACACTACCGAGGTCAAGTGCAGAAATGAGCTACATCAGCGTTTGACGGAGTTGCTTGTGACGGGGTTTTAGCCACTACCACCAAGATGCGGTTTTGTTCACACGTACGTGGTTCCAACGTCCTCCGCACAAGAAGTGTGGCGAGGGCACATCATGCTGGGGTCCCAACACAGAAACAACCAGATTAAGTAGAGATGGGGTATCCCATAACTGGGGGAAAGCAGAAGCGATGTCTTGTGTGTATCGCACGAAGATCTACCAACACCAAACGATGAAAACATATGAAGAAACAATGGGGCCACTCTAGCCACGATATTGAGGTAAAACTGGGAGTTGGTCAAGTGTTGGGGACTCTTCAACGAATGAATAGCACTACATCATCACGTCTTGCGCGTGCGTGGTGCTTATCACTGAAGGTTGCGCCTTAGAGCTTCACAAAGACACCGTTTCGGCGCAGCTGATCTAAGGTGGAGCCAAATTTGGAGTACATCAGGACATTGGTGCGGGAGAGATCAATCTCCTCCAGGTGACTGAGGCACTTCTCGATCCACTCGACATCCTTCATCACGGTACCACTTGCGAAGATCTTGCGCAGGAGCGGGGCTCGTCCAAGCACGTGGAGATCTTGAATATGCGCACAGTCGTTGATGTTCAGTTCCTCAAGTACCGGGCACTGTGCGATCCACGTGATATCGTCCACCTCAGACCCGTTGAGGTACAACCGTCGAAGACCCGGAAGCTCAGCGAGGAGGCGAATATCATCTCCTGTGGAGCACTGAGACATGTGGATCTCCTCAAGATGCGTGCACGCGAGAATCCAATCTTCGGACAGACAACTTCCATCTGCGCCAAGGGTGTCGAGCTGTGGAAGCATGCCAAGAGCAATGAGCCCCTTTTCTAGGTGTGGGGTATGCCCAATGCTCACCTCCTCCAGAGAGGTGCAGGTGGAGATCCAACCAATGTCCTTGACTCCCGTGTGGTAGAAGCTCACACGAGTGAGCATCGACGGACGTGAGGTACTACCACCAAGAGCAGAGAAGTCCGCCACCTCCGTACATCCGCCTGCGTAGAACTCCTCCAACAAGGTGCACTTACGAAGCCATGATACATCGGTGAGTTGCGTATTATCGCCAATCCACAACTTTCGAAGTCCTCGGAAGAGTGCAACATCTGCCATGGCCGTATTGGATAGCTCTGCACAGTTGGAGAGGTCCATCTCCTCCAGCAGTGAGCAGTGGGTGAGGGGGGTAAGGGTGGTGATGCCCGTCCCGCTCAGCACCACAGACCGGAGGCAGTGGGCTTTGCCTAGCATTTGTGTATGGAGAACCCGTGTGCAGTGGCTGAGATTGAGCTCCTCAAGCTGTGGGCAGCCTGCCACCCAGCGAAGGTTCCCCGCCCGCGTCCCTTGCGCGTGCAGTTGCCGAAGGTGAGGCAGCTCGTCGAGTGGACTAAAGTCTTGTAGAAGAGGGCAGCGTGAGAGGAACACCTCCTCCAGGGCTGGGCATCCAGCCACCCACTCTATGCTTGGCAGGAGGGTTCCATCGAGCCACAGCTTTCGTAGGGCAAAGAGTGCGCTAATCGGGGTGAAGTCTTCAATGTCCGTGCAGCTGCCAAAGCTGAGCTCCTGCAACTCAACACATGACACAATCCACTCAATATCCTCTACTGGGGTATAGTAGGCGTACAAGCATCGCAGACGCTTGGCGGTACTAAGCGTGGATAAATCCTTCAGATGTGTGCAGTGTGGTATGTAGAGCTCCTCCAAGCCGTGGCAATGAGGAACCCAGGCGAGATCGGTAACCCCCGTTCCGCCGGCCCAAACCTTGCGCAGCCGTGGCATGTGGCCCAGCGCACTCAAGTCCACCACGTTGCCGCAGTTGTCAAGGCTCACCTCCTCTAGCTGCCAGCACGCCTCCATCCACGTGCAATCTGCGAGGGGGTTGCTTTCTAAGTAGACCTTCTTCAGCCGGGGAAGCTGCGCCAACACCTGTACTCCACGCAGACGGCGGCAATCGCCGAAGCTCACCTCCTCAAGTGTAGGGCACTTCACGATCCAGTCGATGCTCTGCACGGATGTTCCATAGGCGTACAGCTTCTGAAGAACGGGAAGCTCCGCGACCGCACTCAAATCGCTGAGCTCGTGGCAATAGGAGAGGTACAACTCCGTCAGCATGGGGCACCGAACGAGCCAATGAAGCTCACGTACGCCGAGATGTCGAAGATTAAGATTTATCAGCGATGGAGAGAGGTGGGTGAGTGACTTCGTCCACCCATCTCCTCGAGTGAGCTGAGGGCACTGAGCAAGACTCAGGTGCAGGCATTCTGTGCAGTCAGCTGCAAAGTCTACGTGGCGGCAGCCGCTGCGGTCCACAATGATGATGAGGAGCTTGGGCAGTGTAGATAGAGGAGTTAAGTCGGTGAGGAGAAGGCAATCCGAGGCGTGGAACTCGACGAGGTGCGGCATGGCATCCTCAGAGATCCACGAGATTTTAGAAACCCTCGTGGAGCTGAGGTTGAGCTTCTTAAGGTGGTAGAGCGACTGCAACGGGCTAAAGTCTTTGACGGCGCGGCAACGGGCGAGGCTCAAGTCCTCCACGGTTGTGCATGTGGAAATCCACGAAAGGTTGGTGAGGGGCAGTGCATCCATGTGCAGCCGCTTCAGCTTCGGCACGAGCTCAACATGGCGTAGATTCTCACTAGAGAGGTCCAGAGCTGGGGTATCACTCAGATGCAGCTCCTCAAGAAGGAGGCAGTCCTCCAGGAAGGACAGGGATTGTACCCCACTTCGAACAAGTGAGAGCACGACTAGATTAGAGAGCTGGCTAAGCATGGATAGGTTGCGGAGGCGTACACAGTGGGTGAAGTGAACCTCCTGAAGAGAGCAGCAACTCTCTAGAAGCTGAACGAGCTGCTGGGCATCCTCGTGGGTTGGCAGTGGTCCTCGAAGCTTGAGTGCCTGCAGGGACGCAAAGGGCTGAGGCACCGATGCCAGGAGCTCTGCATCAAAGCGGTAGTCACCCCCACTAATTGTGCACACTTCCAGACGTGGAAGCTGCGAGAGTACCAACTCAAAGAAGCCCGGTGAGGTCTCACGTGGTCCACGGCAATGGAAGGTGGAGCGTAGATCCACGGAGAGGAACAACGTCAGCTGCCGCACGGAGAGGTGCCACGGAGCGGCGCTGTCTGAGCCGAACAGCCGCCAAAAGTGAAGCAGATCGATGCCGCCCTCGTGAAACTGCAAGAAGGGCTTCAGTCGCTGAAGGAGGCTCATCGCCACCCGCTCTCCTGCCTCCATATCTGCATTGGCGGCCTCCATCTTCGACATCTCGAGGAGCTGCACCGTGCGGCGCATGATGGCCGCATAGGCATCTGTGAGGGTGGCCGTGGCATCCTCGCACGCCGTCGACCAGGCACGCTCCACGAGTGCTGCTCGTTGATTCTGTTGCGCATCAATGGTGGATTCTAATTGTTGTACGAGGCCTTGGAGTTTCAGTACCTGAACGCGAAGGGCGGTATTTTCCGCGGCGGGGCTACTCCGAACCATGACTAAGCGCGCAGTGTTCGGATTATCAACCACGGCAGATGCTCTGAATGGATCGCACTCCCGCAGTTGTGGGGGGGAGCAACAACAAGCACTAACAAGAGAGAAAGTTGGAGAAAACAGAGAAGATGAATCCGCATCAATCGCATGTGGTGCGTGCGTGCGTGCTGGCTCATATACAGTCCATCAACAATAGGGAGTATTCGCTCCATGCGATGCCGGCCGAAAAAAATAGAGATGCAGGGAGGGCGAGACGTTATCTACTGTATCAAAAGAAGAAGAATACCCGCCAGCCATGACTTGCCCATGTTGAGGCGCGCACCAAGTTGGTCTGGCCCATAGGGAAGTGATGAGTGGGCGGGTGATATGTATCCATACATGCATGTACCCGCAGGTGGTTCATGCGCATCATCCACGCTGCATCGCGGCATGATGCTCGGCATCTTCGTCCTTTGTTGTCGTTGCCAATCCCCCTACTTCTGAAAAAGTAAAGCAGCTGCACGGCTCAATGCATCAATGCGTGTGCACGTTCTCAAGGGCCCACTCCATGCGCAGACAAGGAGAGTGGGGGAGGGGAGGAAGCGCCGCAGGCAAGCTCCATTCGTGGAGCCAAACACAAGTGGATTAAGATTGATTGCAGATGCATGGGGGGAGAGCAGAACGATGGGTTCAGAGGTTGTGGCGCACTTGGGTTATGAGTGCACCACCACGCCACGTCGTTGAAGCTTGGCCAGCCCATCCACCGCCTTTCGGTCTGGTGCGGGCTGTACCCCCTCCAGCCACACCTCCTCTAAATAGCTGCAGGCACTGAGCCACCCCATTTCGGGGAGGGTGATGCCACCCATGAAGAGCTTCTTCAGGAACTTTAGGTTAGGCAGGAGGTTGAGGTCCTGCACCTTGGGGCAGTTGGCCAAGCTCAGCTCGTTGAGTCGATCACAGGAGGTGATGATCTCAACGGAAGGAAAGCAGGTGCCGTAAACGTAGAGCTTCGTGAGGTGCGTCAGTTGGCGAAGTACGCTAAAGTCGTCCACGGACGAGCAGTCTCCGAGGAAGAGCTCCTCGAGGGTCCCCCGTACCTGAGCAAGGCAGCTGAGATCCTTCACCCCAATGAGGCCGTTGGCGAAGAGACGCCTCAGTTGTGGGAGCGCGGCAACATCACGAAGATCTACAAGATTAGAGCACTCCCCAACATACACCTCCTCCATGTGTGGGCATCGACGAATCCAAGTTAGATCCACCACCTGCTCAAGGCTACCAAGTGAGAGCTTTCGAAGCTCAGTGAGCTCACCCAAGTGCTCTAAAGTTGCACTAGTGAGGTGGCTACAGAAGCTGATGTTGAGCTCCTGAAGGGTTGATGCCCGGGCAGGCACCCACGTGCTTAAGTCTGTGATGGATGTGCCGTACGCAACCACCTTGCGCAGGTGCTGCAGGTCGGCTAACGGCGCGAGGTCGCCCACACGGCGGCAATCGCCAATGTTGAGCTCCTCCACCCTCGGGCACTGAGTGATCCAGTCAATGGAGCTCATCGCCACGGAGCCACTAAGAGAGATGCTCGTGAGCCGTGGAAGCTTTGCAAGCACGGCGAAGTCGGAGACGTGGTGGCAGTGCTCCACCGCCACTTCCGTGAGCATGGTGCACGATGATAAAAAGTCGATGCTGTGTATAGGGAGGTGTTTCAGCTCAATCTTGGTGAGCTGCGTGAGGTCACCAAAGGATGAGGCATCAAACACGCTAGAGCATCCACTCAGTGTCAGGTGCTCCAGTCGAGCACAACCACGAAGGATAAGGCCGAGCTGCTCCACATCCTCTCGAGACACCTCCGGCCCCTGCACAATGAGCTGCATCAAGTTCATGAAGGGCATCGGCACCAGACCTAGCAGCTCCGCATCAAAGGTGTAGCCGCCGCCGTGGAGAACACACTTCTCTAGGCGTGGGAGCTGTGAAAGCACAAGCTCAAAAAATCCGGCAGGGGCATCGCGCGGGGCCTTCCACTGATACTGCACGCGTTCATCACGGCTAAGAAGGAGCTCCAGCTGGGCAGCCGTGATGCGCCACGGGGCGTGTTCCTCCACCCCAAACGTTCGCCAAAAGAAGGCCAAATCAACGCCCTCGCGGGAGTTCATACGCATGAAGGGCTCCAGTCGTTGGTAGAGCTGAATAACCGCCGTTTCCTCTTCGAGCCTATCGGTGGCCTCGGCGGTGCGTACGCGGTTAGAGGCCATGAGCTGCTGCAGGTGTGCCACCTCAGCCTGATGAGATGCGGTGATGGCAGCCAACGCCTCTGAGGTGGCCTGCTTCTGTGCTTCACGGACTTCCTGGATGAACTCCTCACGATTGCGCTCGTTGGCATCTGCAGTGATCTGCAGCTTCCGCACCTGCTCCTCCAGCTCAATCACCCTCATCTGGAGTTCCTCATTCTCTTTGTGTGGATCGCTCGCCATGATATGTGGGCGATGGTTAACCAACCCACAAAGCAGCTTCACGTGATCTACACACGCAAACACAAAAGAAGAAGAAGAAGAAGAAATACCATTGCAATTGTTTAAAATGACTGCACGAAGCAATAGCACACCTATTGGTGATGGTGATGGTGATGAAAATGCAAGAACAAACAACGTATTGGTCAGCCAACAAGCTATATGTACACTCCACGTCAGGGCCGAATAAGTGCGCCTAACCGCTGGTGTATGGTGAGTGCTACTCACGAGCAATCCCAATTGAAGTAGGCGCGGTTGAAGTTTCGGGCAGCAAGATCGGCTTCAGGGATGAAGATGTTTGCTACACCAGCATCACCAAACATGAGCCGATCACTTCCTTCGGAAATCTGCAGCAGGCAGATGTCTGCCACCACACCTCCATCTTCATCGCGCGGGACCTCTTCACCCTGCGTCCGTGGTGGCTGCGTCTCTTCCGGAGAGCTCATAAAGCCACCTTCCTCCTCAGTGAAGGCACGATAACGTAAATCATCCTGGGTGAAGTTCGGATAGCCACCAAGGTAATTGGACTCGCACCCATCTGCCAGATCATCCATGAGCCGCTCCTCCACCTGATCTGGATCCAGCCCCTCGCCGACGTAGTGCTCAAGTGCGCAGAGTTGGTACGGCCGCAGGTGAGTACCCAATCCCTCGTACTCACAATACACCTTTTCACGAAGCTCAGGATGTGCCTTGAAGGTGCGATGAAGAACCTGCTGAATGAACTCTACGCAACCCAGTGATGGGGCCATCCAACACGTCTCCCGACGTGCTGGCAACAATGCGAATTCCTGCTGGACCACAGCACCGTACCACAAGGAGGAACGCTTGCCGGAGTAGATGCCACGATCGGTGAGCTCAACGCCCCACAACGCACGACGCCGAGCCTCGACCTCCTCAGCCCACTCTGCCTCTGTGAGCTGAGCAGCATCGGGGCTGCGACCAATAGTGAATGCATCTACAACCACATCACGTGGTGCCTTCTCTCCCTCCTTTGTTGCCGCTTGCTGTTCCTTCCGTCGCTCCTCGTGGAGGTCTTCAAAGATGCGGTATTGCTCCTCTCTCGACCACATCACCTCGGCCAGCTTCGCCTCCACCAGCTCCGATCCATCCTCGGCCATGCGACCAAGAAGTGGCACCACATCCCGTTCATACTCCTCCTCAAAGAAGAGCACACGATAGCCCACTTGGGGAGCTCTCACCTCGAAGTTGCAGCCATACAAATCATCGAAGGGGTCAATGTAGACGGCTAAGACACCGCGCGTCGGCCATCCAGGAACAGCACCACCAACATCATCGCTGCTCTTCTTGGAGTCCTCCTTGGTTGGCCAGGGTGAAACCTCGTAGAGATCTGACATGTTGAGCTGAATGAGGAGTTGAAGAGGGAGGTTGGTCTTCGTGTTGCGTGGGTAGGCAACGCCACGAGGAAGATAACCAAAGCCGCCAACTTTGCTGCAAAAGAGTGGCAAATTCACCGGAATCAGAGGAGAACCACCGAAAAAACGCCCCTCCTTATTATCATCATTCTTTGCTCTTGCCACTTCTTCATCTGCCTCAACACGCTCAACGAGTGCGCTGACATTCCATTTGGTGCTCCGTGGTGATGTAGCTTGTGGCTGGTGATGAGCTAAGCTGTGCTTCACCGTGGGTAAAGCGTAGGCGACGTGCGAGAGGCGCAGTGGCAACGCTCGACGAGCAGTCTTTCGTAAGGCATCATGCAGCTGCGGTATAAACACACTCAGAGAGGTTTCCAAGGAGGTCATCACTTCAACGTTCAATACAAGAGTATACCGCAACAACAATGACAACAACAAGAAGTACGAAGTGGTGTGTGTGTGTGTGTGTGTGTGTGTTTGCTTCAACATGATGTGAATACAAAAAGAATGGGAAAGACAAGGAGAACGTACGAAACGCTAAGTGCGTATATTGGGCTTCAGTGATGATGATGATGATGTTTTTTTTGGTGAATGAAGTGTGCTTCGGAAGAGAGCGCGCGTGGTGGCGCCACAGAGAGGATATATATGGCTGCCAGTGCCACCGTTGGGAACGTGCGTATGTGTTTGGAGGCGAAATGATGAGGGGGAGGAGGTAGCAAGCTCTACTACTGCTTCACCATTGAGGCAGCCATGCGCAGGCCATTCAGAAGCCCTCCCAATCGCCACCCCGATCCGTCCGCGCTGGATGGGCTTGATTGAGAGTTGCGCAGCAGCGTAGCTCCATCCGCCGGCCATGAGAAACGCGGCGGCGGCTCATCATCGTCGTCATCTTCGCTGTTGCCGCCGTGGAAGGAATCTCCAGGCACGGAGAAGCTGCGGGCGGAGGTATTGCGGTGGGAGAGTGAGCGGTCCTGTGTGCCGTAGGAAGAGATGAGGTGCTCCATGGTGGGCGTGGCGGCATGCGGAACATCAACGGAGCGGTATAGCGCCGGCCCATGCGAGCCCAAGCTTTGAGCGAAAGATGTGCGATGGCCACCGCTCACCACGCTCGAGGCGGATGTTCGTGGCCCGGCGGCATTCCACGACGGGGCCGGCATGGATGCCCGTGGAGGTGGTGCAGTTGAGCGTGGCCCCTGTGGCGGTGCCCTGCTACCATCGCGGTACACGGCCCACGCCGCGCGCTCCTCCAGCCGACGAATGCGATCTTCGCCATCCTCGAGCTGCTCCTCCAGGCCACGCACTCGTCCTGAGAGGCGAGGCTCCGATGGGGTGAGCTCATCCTCCTCGGTGTTCCCGCGATTGGCGAAGAGGTCCAGCTGGCGCTCAAGCCAATGAATGTAGGAACGCGCCTGGCCCAACTGCTCCACCAATGCGGCGTTGTTGCCGTTCGTGGCTGAGGAAGTTGCGTTGATCGTCGCCGTGTTCTTCACCAACTTGGCCAACTTGGCAAAGCGCAGGGTGGAGGCCGTCTCGAGTGCATCACGTGCATCTGGGGAAACGTTGCAGAGGAGGAAGGTGATGGTGTTGCCGCCGAAGCTGTCTTGCAGCATGCGGGTGAGTTTGCTGTCGCGGTACGGAATGTGGGAGTCGCTGCCACCCTTGGCGGAGGTGAGGCGGCGAATGACGTTGCCCAGCTGGGAGAGGGAGAGGTTGATCTTCTGTGCCTCCTTCAGCCGCTGGCCGACTGCTCCCGTGTGGCCAACACGCTCACTGCCCGCGAGGTCCACCATCGTGAGGATCGAGCGCCGTACCGACGCCGGCGCCATCAGCCGCTGCTCCACTGTGACAAAGATGAGCGTGTGGCTGCGACTGCTGTTGATGTTGAGGGAGGTCGCGCCCATCTTGCGCTCGCGCAATGATTGACGAAGCGCACGAATCACCTCCGCATAGGTTCGTACGGAGTGGCGACGAAGACCATCGATGCGCACCGTGGTGTTGGCCCCACCCCCGCCATCGTTGCCAACAATCTTCAGCTCAGTGGGCGTAGTGGCTGCGGGCGGTGGAGCAAAACGATTCCCGGGCACCTTACGTGCTCGGTCCTTGGCTGGTGCGCTTTTTCGCCCACCTCCACCGAGCCCGCGCGCATCTGCCTCGCTCGTATCATCCGCAAAGAAGGAAACATCGTCTTCCGCAGCAGAGGAGCCGCCACGCGCGCTTTTCGCCCCGCCAGGCCCGTCAGCCTTGTTGAGATCATTCGGGATTAGATCGCGCAGTTCTTCATTGTACAGCTCAATGGCACTGATCGTGGCGGAGAAGAGGGTTCCATCACTCTCCTGCTGCTGCTGCAGTCGTCGAAAGAGGCGGAAGAGCATGCGCGGCACGAGGCCAACATCCTCGGAGAAGCTCCAGTTATCATCATCCCCCAGAGGACCATCTCCACGCTCAGCGTGGCGAATCGCATCCTTGGCCAAATCTCCTCCACGTGGACCAACCATGGTGTGTGTTTTGCCGCAACCGCTCTGACCATAGCAGAGCACGGTGCCGTGGTAGCCCGCCAACACTCGATCCACCGCACGATCACCCACGACGTGGTTGATCTCTTCCTGTGTTGTGGTGTCGTCAAAGACGGTGTCGAAGGCGAAGTTCATTTTTTGGCCCGGGGTACCGCTGCTGCCGTTGCCGTTGGCCCCTGGGCGGGCAGAGGGCATGTAGCCCAAACACTCCAACACACCTTCACGTGCATAGACGCGGAGGCAGCGTTCACGTGACGGGTTGGTGTTGGCAGTGGGTGAGCTCCACGGCTGGGCGAAGGGATCGGAGGTGGCGCTGGTCGCTTGCGTGGTGAAGGCTGTTGCTGGGGGTAGGGCGGGGAGGTCCTCCAGCGGAGGCCGAACGCGAATCGCCACAACGATCTCAGTGGGTGCATCGCCATCCTCAACTGGCGGTGAGAGGGAGTAGCAACGCCGGCCATCACCCGAGGCCGCGCGGCGTGAGGCCAGGCTCTCCGTCATGGAGCTCACCGCGAGTGAATCTTCCTCTTCCAGCACCCCTCGACCACCATCATCGTTGGCGTCGACGTATCTCCCGCTGCTCACAGAACGGCCAGCGTTGGGAGAGCTGCGTGAAACGGGGCGTGGCAGATTCGGGCTGATGGAGCCCCTCACGGCTTTGGTTGTGGGAGGTGAGGCGTGTGGCGGGCTCCGCGACGGCCCTGGCGGGGCGTGGTAGACGGTGCTCATCTCAATCTCCTCGGGTGGACCTCCGCCAGCCTCGTCACCCTCTGCGCCGAATGTGGGCACCTCAAATCCAAGCGGCGCACTCCGGCCACCGAGATCGTCGTACGGATTCACCTTTCGTCGCATGATGTGGAGCAGCGTTCAGCAATCAAGATAAAGGAGGAACACTGAAGATACACACACCAAGTTGGTTGTTGGTATACGTTATTTGCGCTGTTGTTGAAGTTGAGGATGAAGAAAAATGGATAGTTCGTGTGTTTGCGGATGAGGAGATCTACGTGTGTGTTGGTGAGTTGATGCACTAGTGGGCGATGGACTGAATCGCAGTAAGCTACGGAAGTGATTTCCAAGACGACGAAAAAATTCAAGAGAGTTAGTGGAGCTCATGGTCATTGTACGTAACTTCATCCACAAATGAATGTAATCACTACAACAGATGCCTGCACGTTCATGGCTTAATGGGTGCAGGAGAGCAGGAGAGGTAGCCCGTCTTCAAGTTAGCTGTGTTGTTATTTGCGGTGTGTGCTTGCCTTATGGCAGGGCGATGGCGCTCGGCACAACATCAATCCTCAGCCATGGCTGATGTTTGGTTTTTTTGGCAATATAAGGAGAGTAGGTGAAGGACGACCTTCATCATCACGCGGCCTCTTCGAGAGCAACGGGCGCGACTGGCCGAGCCTTTCCGCGGCGCACTCGCGTTTGATCCGGGTCAAAGCCCTGCTCCATCGACCGGAAGGTGGCCCAGGCAGGTGTGGGGAGTGCGTAATCGAGTGACGTGAAGTCCGTCTCACCACTTTCAATGAGCTTGTAGAAGCCCTCGTAGTCAATCCACGTGTGCCAGCGATGATTCTGGTAGAACTTATCCAGAGCGATGAGCATGCAGCAGCTGTGCTCGTGCTCACATACAACGTGGTAGGGCTGTTGGCGCTCCTCCTCTGGGATAAAAATGAAGCCATTCTCCGCCGTCACTTGCTCCATCGAGGGGCTGCTCACCGTCGCGGCTTGATGATTTGGATGGCGGCGGCGGAGCTCTGCGCAGAGATCCAGGCAGAAGCGCACCACCTCGTCGTGGCGAGGTACGTTCTTCTTCATGGTGAGTGTGCTGCTGTTGCTGGTGCCGCAGTAGGTGACTCCCTTCACCTCAATGAAGTCTGGCCAGCCCATATCCACCAAATCGGCATATGCCGCCACGTTTTCTGTGTTGTAGTCATTCACCAACGTCAGTCTAAACACAGTGCGCTGCTTCTTCTTCTTGAGCTCACGCACACATGCCAGGCAGCGCTCCCAGTAGTCCTCGAAGAGCGGGCGGTCAACGCGCTTCAGCTCATCGGGGGTGGGGGCGTCAATGGATAGGTAGAGCTGCACAACAGGTTTTAGATCGCGGAGCTGATCGGGAAATTGGGCGTTGGTCACCATGAAGGAAGAGATGTGGTTTTCATGCAACAAGTCGCAGAAGGCGTTGATCTGCGGGTACATGATTGGCTCACCGACCAAGGACAGCGCGCAATGACGAATGTGCATCGCCTGCTCCAAACGCTCTGGGGTCACACCAGGAACGCCGCGCATTTGCTTGATCATGTGGTAGTGGCCGGCCATACCCTTCTCAATGAGCATCTCGGGTGGGTCCTGGCGCCAGCGGAACTCTCGGCTGACGGGGTTGGTGTGGTGGCGCCAGCAAAAGATGCACTTGTTAGCACAGGCCAGTGATGGGGTCATCTCCATGCACTGGGAGGAATTGATGTTGTAGAAGGTGTGCTTGTAGCAGCCTCCACGACCGCGGAGCATAGACTTCGTCCAGCGGCACAACTTCACTCCAGAGTGGGAGCCAATGAGATGGTATCCCTGCTTCGTCAGGTTTGCGCGGAGCTTGGGGTAGAGCAGCTCGGGTGCCTCACCGCCTTCACCCACCTCCGGCACGTTGTCATCCCAGCCGAGGTCCTCGACATCATCCACATCATCATCATCGGCGTTGGCCGCGCCATCGCTGCCGCTCTCAGACGCCACATCATCCCCACCTTCTCCATCTTCTGATGCCTTCATGCAGACGCAGCTGCTCTTCATAGATTCCCCACCTTCCTCATCCTTCTTGGTGCGGCGCTTATCCACGATGATGCTGCCGTCCTCCTTGAAGTTGGCCCGCTGAATCCACCTCAACAAGGCGGCGGAGAAGATGGCGAAGAGGGACGCCACCTTCTGCTCTGAGGCGTAGACGGGCGGTACTACAAAAGCTGGCGCTCCGAGACCTTTGCACCACGCGTGAAGATGCTTGGCGAAGGCGTTGAAGTTGGCCTCGCCATAGGCCACATCACCGAGACCAAATACCGCCAAGCGCTTGTGGGCGAGTGAGCTTCTGGATACACGATGGTCCTCAAAGGCATCCTTCAACACCGCCTCAAAAGCCTGTGAGCGGGGTGGTGCCGTTCCATCTGTGAAGGTGCTGGCAACAAAGATGATCATGGCGTAGCTCTGCTTCTCTAGGAGGTCCTCCACGGTGAGGGAGCTCGCCGAGGAACTGGCAGAGCGCTCACCCTTCTGATCTTCCTCCTCTTCACGGAGCTCCAGGATGCGTACGTTGGGGGTGATGTAGGCTGAGGCTGCAGGCTTGCTACAACAGCAATCCACGCAGGTCGATGCCTGCTGCTGTTGTTGTTGCTGCTCCTCCTTGGTGAAGAGAGTGGTGTTAATGGCCGAGAAGAGCTTGTGTGCAAGGGTCAATGAGTTCCTGCTGCCAGTGGCGTAGGCGATGACGATTGAGGGCCCGTTGGATGTGTTCTCGCGATTAACTTGTGCTGCATCAGCAACAACAACATCATCCATGGCTGCCTCCGTCTTTGGAGCTTCGGCAGTAGCGGCGGCCTTCATTGAAGCATTCTCCTCCACATCGGGTGTGGGGGCACTCTCTAGCGCCACATTTTCACGCGCCTCATCTTTCTGTGGCTTCGGCTTATTCGCTTTTTCCTCTGCGCGTGATCGCGACCGAATCGCATACTCACAGAGAAAAATGGTAAGCAATGGCACCAACACCACAACGATGAGGTAGAGCATCGACATGATTGTTGCCAAAGTAAGAGTGGATGAAATGAATGGAGCCTCACGTACTAGCTGGGAAACATGTAGATGGAGGCGGAGAGAGAAGGAGGAGTATTGGGGCATTGTGTGCCTGAGCACAATTAACGTGGGAAGAACAACGAGCCACATACACGCCGCTACCATGGCAACGTACTCGCATGATGGAGTCAATGTTGAGGAACAAGGAGGGATGATGATGATGATGATGGTGGGGGAATGACTTAACGTTGTGCTGACGATGCCTCCCGTGGAGCACACGTGGAATACGTTTCACGCATACGTCCAGCAACAACAGCTATGGAGGAGAGATCAACGGCACACATGACATGCGTGATGCATCGGCGAATTGTAGATGCAGAGCACGTCAAAAGGCCATCCTCCACACGCTGACTACTGCTCAGCGTACTTGTAGTTGGTGTGTGAGGGGAGAAAGGGGAGGGGAGGGGGAAAGGAGTACTAGTTGTTCTTCTTCTCCTCTTCTTCGCCCTTGTTGGTGGGTGCATCCTTGTTGCCATCCTTGTTGTGTGAGACGATGCGCTTGGCCACGCACTCACTCACGAGGATGACGAAGAGTGACATCAGAAACAAGAAGGAACAGGCAAGTAGAAATGGGGGAATACCGTTTTTGTGAAAGTCATCTTGTGTATCAATCCAGTACTGACGTGCTGCCATGCGCACTGCATCCCAACCCGTCGCAGATACGTTGAACTTCACCTGCGGTGGGGGTGATGCTGCTGTAGACATGATGAATAGAGTGGATGAGCACTTGTGTGTTGTTGTGTGAAACACTAAACTACTGTGACGCTATGATGAAGTGGCAGAGAGAGAGTGTGTGTCAGAGGAGGAGTAGTGTATACAAAACATCTTGTATGTGCCCATTCAATGTATGTGTATGTATGTGTGTGTGCTCAGCGCACGTATTCATCATTTGAAGAGAGATCAGCAACAAACAAAGGATCCGACCACCACAATGAAGGACAAAGAGTATGCTGGATGCGCATCACAACTCACTGTGGGCCGAGTGCCTTCAGCGCGGCGAAGAGCTGCTTCCGTGCGTTGGCGGCATCGTAGAACTGCAGCGCGGCAACGGCTTGGCGAGCAAAATTCTGCGCGTCGAGCATTTGGTCAATGGTTGGCTCCTTTCCACTGGTGGAGTTGGTGTTGGTGGTTGTGGTTGATGCTGCTGCTGCTGCTGGTGCCGTTGTGGCAGCGGGACGTGGTGGTTGTGGCGCTGTGGTGGATGGAGCTGGTGGAGGGGGGGTTGGGATACGAGCGGCCGCGATAGAAGATGGAGGAGGTGGGGGAGGTGATGATGGCGGTGTTGCAGTGGGCGCTGGTGTGTGGGCCGAAGGCACTGCCGCTGGTACGGAGGATGATGATGGTGGGGCAGAGATGGCGTTCTCACTGACGTAGGGCGTCCCGCTCTTCAAGGCTTTACCCATCTTGGCGGCGATGTACTTTGCGTAGCGCAACTTTTCCGCGGCGAACTCATCCACGTTGCCGCTTGAGGTGAATGATGCTGTTGCCTCAAGCACAATGGAGGCCGTGAGGAAGAGCTGCACAACGGTCATGTTGGCCTCTCCGGCGCGCTCGGCGTCATCGGCCCGCGAGAAGAGCATAAAACCGGTCTTGGTGAGCTCCGTTCGCTTATCCACGTCACGGAGTTCCTCGGCGAGACGTGTGTTCTCCGCCTCAATGTGCGCCATCAAGTCACGGCAGAAGGTCTTGGCCTCCTTATCCGTCTTGGCCACCTGCGTATGTGCGGTTGAGACGGCGTGGAAGAGGAGGAGGTAGCTCACCACTGGCCGCGTGGATTGAAACTCCACGGCCCGCTGAATAAATGGCCGAATTTTGATGAGCTGCGGTGGCAGCCGTGCGAGCAACTCGGCAGACATGGTTGATATTCTAATATGTAGAGGTGTATGTGGGTGGGTTATGTGGTGAATAAAGCTGCGTTGAGTTGAGTGAAGAAGAAGTGATGGATGCATTCATGACATCACGACAGCAACACAGCAGGGCATACATGACCAGGATGAGAAGTGTAACAAGTGTGTTTGCAATGAGGGTAGATCAGTGACGAGAGAAGAAGGGTACAGCACTCCGTCATGATCTGGAACTGGTACAGAATGTGTGTGTGTGTGTGTGTGTGTGTGTGTGGTATGCATAACACATCACTAACGCATGTGTGATTGAGATGTAGGCACATCATGAGGACGAGGTTGGGATTGAGATGAAGCACGCTGACTGATGCGCTTCACCACACGCAGCTCCGCCTCCACGCGCTTCATATCCGTTCGAACACGGCGAATGCGGTGGTGGAGCTGCGCGTACTGCACCTCGCTACCGCTCTCTCCCTGGCGCTGTACGCGGTTCATGAGCTCCAGCTCCATCCGCTCTAGTTGTGTACGTAACACACCTAACTCCGTCTGGAGCTGCCACTCCGTGTCAGTGGCCTCACGACGAATGGCAGGGCCGGAGGTGATGGCGGGCGTCACACGTGGCTGATTTTGGCGTCTGCGCTCATCCTCCTCACGCTGGCGGTACTCACGCAGCTCCTGGTTGGTGGCGCTCATAAAGCGGAGCACATCTGAATCATCACGATGGAGTAGTGGCTGCTTCGGCTGACGTGGCGTGCCGTAGAGCGCCTCTTCAATCTGGCGGCTGTCGTGCACTTTGGCAGAGCATCGACGTGGTGTGGCGGTGCGGAGCTTTCCCGGTGTATCTGCGGCATCCTGACCGGGCTGTACGCTTTGGCGCGCCGATTCCACCAGCCCGGCGGGCTGATGGCCACTGTAAGAGGGCGGCTGACTGCGTGAATGTGCACGACGTGGCTCCTCGCGACGTGCTACCCTGCCATCTTCCTCCTCCTCGTCATGGCGGCCAGCGGTGCTACTAGTGGAGCGTGCGTATGGTTGCTGTGCGTGACTGTGGAGGAAGGGTGGATCTTGTTGCCGCTGAAAATCATGACGGCTCTGCTTGAGTGGAGAGACGCGCGGAGCTCCGCCACAGGCCTCGGGTGAGGCACGCGAGGGCCACACCGCCTCCCGTCCATCGTGATGCACGTACCTCTGCTCCTGATGAGGATGATGTTGGTCATCTTGACTGTTGTAGCGATCTTGATGTGCCGAGGATGCGCGCAACGGCTCGTCAGAGCGCTCCTCACGTAGCACTGGGCGCGCGTCCTGGCGCGTATCGTGGCGCTGCTCCTGATGACGCTGTTCTGGTGGCTCTGTGTAATAGAGCTCCATTGGATCCTCCTCCTCCTCTTCTTCCTTCAACGGCCACGGACTCAGCGGTATGCCACGCCGTCTTCGTCGGCTGCTGCCAACGCCTCCATCCTCGACCGTGCCCACAGAACGATCAACTCCTCGTGGAGGCGGGTGCTCCTCACGTCTGTTCAAGTACGTATCACGTGAAGTATCGTTGCGTGGCTCATCACGACGGTCC
Source organism: Jaenimonas drosophilae (assembly GCA_030849065.1). NCBI lineage: Eukaryota > Euglenozoa > Kinetoplastea > Trypanosomatida > Trypanosomatidae > Jaenimonas > Jaenimonas drosophilae. The sequence continues at coordinate 130,990 of JASAON010001656.1, forward strand.
GAGTACCTGTCACGTGATGGATCGTTGCGTGGCTCATCACGACGGTCCGAGTACTTGTCACGTGATGGATCGTTGCGTGGTTCATCACGACGGTCCGAGTACCTGTCACGTGATGGATCGTTGCGTGGCTCATCACGACGGTCCGAGTACTTGTCACGTTGATCTCGCTCACTAGTGTCTTGCTCGTACACTCTGGGAGTGATGTACTTTCTATCCTCCCGCCCATCTTCTTCATGGTGGCTGTGGTAGCTGCTGCTACTACTTGTGCTGTGGTGTTTGGCGCCATTATTTATCTCATCGTTGTTTCTTGTGGCGTACACATGGCGCTCAACATCACGCGGCGGAAGTGGCGGCTTCTCTCCAGCTGTACGGCGAGATGGAAGGGTGGCAGCTGAACGTGATGGGTACTCGTGCGGGGATGATTTATTCCCACCAAGAAGCCCTTCGTTGGCGGTGCGATCAACGTGATGCGGGCTAACGGGGCTCAGCTCCTCCTCACCACCTGGCCGGCCATGATAGCGCTCACGCTCACACTCGCGTTGCTGTGGTGGATTGCTCCCCATCGCTTCTGTGTTGTTGCATCTCCGTGATGCAGCCTCTTCCGCAGGGCCAGCGTGATTGGTATATGAAGAACGCCGTGGGTATGCGGATGATTGCGCAGGGGTGGAGGAGGTGGGAAAGGGATTGACGAGCGCTAGCGGCCGCTGGTGCTGCTCACGACGGTAGGCAGATCCATCTTCTGCGTTGCGTGAGAAGACGTCGCGATGCGTTGGCTGATAATCATCACCACCGCGTTCATCCTTGAATCTGCCCTGCACACCTCTTCCGTGTGCTGGAGCATCACGGCTATACTCCCTCTCGGAGCTGCGTGGGTCGCTGGGGAACAAGTCCGCCACCACCTCCCGTTCCTCCGGCGTACATGCGAGCCTCGCATCGCAACGTTTGCGATCTCCGCTTGCATCACTTTGTTGCTGCATCGTGGGCTTTCGGCCTCGGCCAATCTGCTCGTCCTCCACGTGGAGCACAGCCGACATCTCCCGCAACAGACGATGGGCCCGACGTTGAGAGAAGAGCACCTCTCCGTGTGGGGCGTTGCAGGTTTGTTGATACACCTCGCGGTAGAGCTTCTCCAGCTCCTCCTTGTGGGCTCTGTAGTAGCGGGTTGCCTTCTCTAGTTGGTCGGACAGCCACGCACCATCTTCGTTCTGTGTATTGAAGAGCATCAGCCCACAGACACACAGAATGATGGATGATAGGTGCTGAAGAAGTGTGAGTGTTGTGGGATGGTGATGATGAAAGAGGGAGAGAAAAAGGAAGAACATGAGGCTGTGACACAGTGGAGTGGGAACTTTGCAATAGTAAGCATAGATACAAGGCGAGGTGGCCAAGCCACGTCCTGATGTTGTGCCACAACCCTACCAACGAGTTGTGCAGCATAGTGATACAGGAAGCCGCTTGTGCTTGTGTGTGGTGGGGAAGACGTACCCCACCAACGTTGTTCCCCCCTGCCATCATTGTGTCAGTATTGATAAGTGCGCTCACCCGACATCATCGACCGTGAGTGTGACCGCTGCCTCGCCTCGTTGTAGTGCTTCGCGAGTGGCGTGGAGGGCGGGTGGCGTGCTGCATCATCGGGCAGTGGCCATGAGGTGAGGGGCACACCAACCCTCCTTCCTCCCTTGTTGGCGGGGGGTGGCTGTGCCGTGTTCTCAGGAGGTACATATGGATCAGATACCGTTTGTACCGATACGGGGCGTCGTCGATCTTCTTCCACAGCCGTCCGACGAGGAGGTGGTGGAGGTGCCTCTTCTTCCTCAGCCACGGTGACAGGCTCAACGTGATTGTGTACCGGTTGAAGGAAGGAGTGCGTGGAAGGTTCAGATGGAGCCATCATCTCCTCCTCCTCCTCCTCCATCACCTCCTCCTGCACATCGTGGCGAGGATCAACGTAACGAGGTGGGTCGCGTGAGCCGGCACGTACCGCAGCCGCCTCCTCCGTGCTGATAAGCGGGTGACTGACGACGTCGTAGAGGCTCTCCTCCTGCCAGCTTGCATCCCATCGCTGCTCATCATCATGATGTGCGCTCGGGGTGTGGAGTTCCTCCTCGTCCGAGAAGAAAGTGTGTTCCTGCGGCGGCAGCTCTTCTTCAGCCGGCTCCGCTGGGGTCGTCATGGCTGATGAGGTTGGCGATGCCGAGGGAGGAGGAGGAGCCTTGTGGTGAGCCTTCTCTACAGGAGTGGCAACACGGTGATGGTGCCGCTCCACTCGTGGTGATTCGTGATCAAAACGCAGCACTCCGTCACGGAGAATGCGGCCCATGCTCGTGAGGAGCTCCTCGAGACGCCATCGTGGAAGACAGACGTGCTCCTCCGACCGGTGGCTACTCCTCCGTGATGAGGCCCGCTCCGTGTGATGAATGCATCTTCCGTTGCCTCCCGACGCATCCACCACACGAAGCTCATTGTATACCCGCGTCAGCTCGTGACGGTGCACCTCATACAGCTCCATCACCTGATCAAGCATACGTTCTACCGGCAGCGACTCGTGGAGGCCATCCTCGTGCGTATCGCTATCTGTTGAGCTGTGGTGCTTGCCACTACGTCTACCATGCGGGGCCATGTTGCCGACCAGCAACAACTCTCCTACTACCACAATGAAGGTATAATAGAATGTGGGTGATGAAGTCCTATGGCTCCCTTGATTGTGTGTACGAATGCTGCACTACAATAAAACAAAGAAGGGAAGTGAAGTCGTCATAGCCTCGTCACAATGAGCCTGCGCAACAACAACATCAACAACACCTTCAATACCTTCTCGAGTGGAGTTGTCTTCTGGATAGATGGTAGAAATGTTGAAGAATCAACACACCCTCACGCACATGCATGGGTGAAGGAGCAAAGGATGCATGCCCCCACAGCCTCGTCACATTAGTTCCAGCCCCTCTCCCCCGCAGAGGGTAGGGAGGTCGAGGGGCTGCCTCTACATAGCCGCACGGCAGAGGGGGAGGTGTTTGGGAAGAGGAAGAGGAGGAGGAGGGTCTGGGGCACTACACCGCCACCACCAGCACACACGAGATTGATTGATGCCCGTCACACACAACACAGACTCTCAAGCAAGGAAAAGACGACGCAACATCGCATATGGGGCGTATATATAACAAGAGAATGATAGGGAGGAGAGAAGGGCTACGTCGTGCGAGCCCCAAATGGCGGCTCTGAGAATTGGTGCTCTGTGCTCATGTGCATCAGAAGTAGTTGGCAGAGTTGCCAAAGGAGCTGGTGCTCTGATTGATGATGCTCGCATCCATGCCATCTGCCAGCTCACGAAGGGCAAGGGCGAAGCCAAGGTTTGGATTCACGTCGGACTTGCGCCGTTTGAGGTACTCGAAGGCCTCGTAGTAGCCCATCGCCGGCATCACCGCCTCCACAGCTTCGGCGAGGATGGCGCTCGCGGGGGAGGCAAGGGTGGCGGAGTGGGCGGAGATGTTGCCGCTGCTGCCACTCACCACGATGTTGGCGGATGGGGTTGGTGGGGGCGTGATGCCGAGCCGCAGTGGCAGTGGGGGGCTGCGCCGCAGTGGGTCGGCGGTGGAGGGGGGCGCGGCGTGGAGTGAGGCCACGCTACCGTAGGCGGCGGTGGCCGCGGGGAGCCGGACGGGGCGTGGACGTGGAGGTCGGCAGCGAAAACACTCCGGGCAGAGGTGAGCTGCCACGGCGGCTGGCGAGTGGAGGGAGGGTGAGCCGGCCGACTCAAAGAAGTGAGGGCCGCCGCCCAACACCGAGGGAAGGGGCACCTGCGAGATTGGGGCGATGGGCGAGGCGATGAGCTCCAGCAAGTTGCTGTCGCTGGAGATTGTGCGGAGTTGGTTGACGGAGTCGGCGCTCTGCAAGGTGGGCAGCACCACGTGGGTTGGCGCTGCGTCATCTGCCTCATCGGGCATACTAGAGCCACTGCGCTCAAAATCATTCCTTGTTTGTTGATGGTGGGCCTTCATGGCGTTCATGGTGGCGCGGATGGAGTCCGCCATCTCCTCATCCAGCCCCTCCGTCATGGAGGGCTCCGCCGTCAGAGAAAAAATGTGTGGAGATGAAGCGACGCGGCGGGCGGTGGTGCTGAATCCTGTCGGGCTTCGAACCCCCGTCACGGGTGGCGGTGCCGCCCCAAATCGGCGATGCACGCGGTAGGGGAGGCTGCTGCTGTAGGCGGAGGTGAGCTGGCCAATTGTGGTGGAGGAGTCTTCGGTGGCGGCTCCTTCCGGGTGAGATCGGGGGAAGGGTCGCATGGCGCTGGAAGTGGTTTGTGGTGTTTCGGGGGCGGTGGGGAAGGAGGGGCTTGGTGCTGTCGGCGGGGAATCGATGCTCTCCAGGCACAAGACCTCCTCCTTCGCGGTCGTTGAGGCTTGCGGCGGCGTGATGGTCATGGATTCCGCGCGTGGGCCCCACCGTGCGCGGCCGTTCGCTGCCTCGGCGATGTGGGTTTCCCAGCTCCGCCAGCTGCGCTCCACCCACGGAGGTAGCTTGGGAGATGCTGGGGAGGAGGAGGCGGATGGTGTTGGGGGGTCCGTTGCTGCCTCAGCTGTGGGCTGCTTCTGCTGGAGCAAATCCTGCAGCTCCTTGAAGGGGGCGAGCTCTGTGCCGTACAGGATGAGGTAGGCCAAGACGAAGGTGGCGCTGCGGCTGACGCCCATGCGGCAGTGAATGAGCACACCTCCGCAATCTCCTTCCTGCAGGTAGGACGGCAGAAGTTGTGACCGGCCTCCTGCTTCCCCAATCTCCTCGGCGGAGGTGGTGCGAGCGCTCAGGCCATGGCCCCAGGTCGGGGCATCAATCGTCAGAGGGGAGAGACCGCCAGCGGAAAGACGTCGGCTGCCTTGGCTCGTGGCGAGTGTTGGTGGGGGGGAGGCGAGCAAGCGCCCGTTGCCCATGCGGCCAAAGCCCTCCGCTCCCCAACGTGAGGAGAGATCAACGGGGGAGGTCTCGGGCGTCGTCTGGGCGGAGTAATTCGGGCGGAGAACGGGGGCAGGGGCAGAACGAAGGTTGGATGAGGTCCGCACACGGGGCAGCTCGCTGCGGGTTGTGGCGGAACCACCTCTCCGTGGGGCCCGCGTACTGGTCGGCGCAGCCTCCCCATCCACAGAGGTGGAGTAGCTGCTCATCGGCTGCTCAACCGAGTTGCCATCTTTGCTGTTCTCTGGGAAGTAGTCCGCGAATGCGTTCTCGCCCGGTCGTGGTCCGCCAAGTTGGGGTGATTGAACGGCGGTCTCAGTGACGTGCCGTGGTGGGGAGGGCGTAGCGTAGCCGCCCTTCTGCGATGCCCGTGTTTTGGCCTCGCGCATCCTCTGTGCATAGTCCCGCCGATGCAGCTGATCGTGAATGAGGGAGGTGATGGCCAAAAACTTGGCGGAGATGGCCTCATCGGAGTGGTCCTTGAGGGGGAAGTGGATGTAGCGTATGCCTCCCGACGTGGAGGAAAACTGCTGCATGGCTGGGGTCACGGGGCACTCCACCGCCACGTTAATGACTAAGGAGATGTTGCGTTGGTCGAGGCCCTCAAAATTCATCGCATCGGCGTAGCTGCCCAGGAAAAGGCCCGGCAACACCTCGACGGCGCCAAAGTGAGAGGCGGCGAGGAGGCCTTCTGCGGCGGGGTCAGTAGTGGCTCCACGCATGGAGTTGCCGAGTCGGCGGCTGGAAACACTGCTCGGGGCAGGGGGAGAGGAGGAAAGGAGGCTTCCCGTTCCCCGTGAGCCGGGTGTGCCGCGTGGGGTCAGTGATGCACGGGCCAGGCTCCCGCCATTGCTGCTATTGCTGCCCACATTCCCGAGGCTCGGGTGAGGGTGATGGCGGTTCTTCGGAATGGGGATGCTGGCACTCGCCGGGGTTGGGGCGGTCACGGTGAGGCGTGAGCTACCGCCCCCTCCTACTGCTGGCCGTGTTGCCGCAATGGGGGAGACTGGCATAGATATCTTAATGTTCAGGTTGGTGTAGAGCTCATTCACCCCCTTGCGGCAGCGGAAGGTGCGTGCGGAGGGAAGCTTCTTCTTCCCCGACCCAACTTTCGGAGAGGTGAGGTTGTTGCCGTTTGCGGGCGGATGCATCAATTGTGGGTTGGGGACCGGAGGCGGCGTGGGTGGGGTTGCCGTCGGCGGCGCGGTTGCCGGCTGCGAGGTGGCTGTGGTACCATCAACCGTGTGTGGGTGGGATGAAGCCGCGACACCTCGGTTCGCTGGGGCGGCAATCAAACCAGCCATGAGAAGGAACGCGTGGGGTAAGGAACACAGGAAGAAAGGACCAGGAGGTATGTACTTGCGCGTGTGAAGCACTCAAATCCCCGCCTCACACAGGCCGAGGGCGGGAATGGGATAGGATGAGTGTGTGCGAACCTGCGTGAAGCTCCTCGAGTGTGTAAGCTTGAACACTACCAGCTAGTATCCTGCATGAGAACAAGAAGTGAGGAAGAGAGAGATGTCATTGATGGCTTTTGCCTCAGAGCTGGTGGCATCGGAAGCATCGTGGTGTGCTGCACACACACACACGCCATGCCACACACTCCACGGCTGGGGTGTGTGGCGTTGGAAATGAAGGGAAAAATTGGAATCCTGAGATAGTACTCAGCACGCGAACGAGAACCATAAAAAAGGAAGTCAGTACGGTAACACACACACAAAAAAAATGGAGAGAACAAACCCCAGCAATCCAAAAGGTGGTCTTTGAGATAGTTCACGCGTCTCATCTGGAACAACCCGTCGCAAGAGATGGGGTCGAGCATGAGTGCAGTATAGTGAACGCACAAGCAAATGGGGGCGTGTGGGGGGAGGGAGAGAGAAAGTGAGGCCTTTTCTTCGTCGAGTTGGAGGAAATCGGGCCACCAGAAGCTCGCCTCCATCCAACTCATCTTCATCGTATCATTGTTCTTTTTTTTTTTTGTGGGAGGGGAGCAGGGTTAGTCGCTGAAAGTTCCTGCGTACCGAAGCGATTGAGTGGGGTAATGAACGACGTCTGTTGGAGATTGTCAAAAAAACAAAGCAGCGACGCGTTATTCCCCTCACCAGGTCGCATCTCCCCTTCCCCAAGTTGTTTGCTGATGTTATGAATGGTTAGTGGTTATATGCCTCTCCCACTTAGTAGCCACAAAAGTGGTGAAGGGGAGAGTGCTTAAAGAATGGCGTGGGGAAGCGACGCATCTGCTAGCGCAGTGCATCCATGGGGAGATGCCACAATGGTGTGATTGCTCTGTAGTTTTTGTTACTTTTTTTTTGGTGCGTGTGTGTGCTTGGATGTTCTGTTGCTGCTCATGGCAGTCATTGCCGTCCTTGGCTGCAGGAAGCAGCAGCCACAGTCACTCAGTGTTCTGGTGTGCGACTTGATAGCAGAAGCAGCGGCAACGTCCTACTACCCCGTTACCGCTCGTGAAAGCAGCCATGAGCAGCTCACCCATACGAGCTGAAAAGTGAAAGCCCGTCGTATGGTCACAAGTTGACACGCGCGGAGAGAGGGGGAAGGGAAGATAGAAAGATGAGTGGAGAGCCAGGTGCCGTAGGGCTTTGGCTCAGCAGCTCACATGGATGGCATCACAAACACAGAAACATACAGAAAAACAACAAAAAGAAAAGAGCCTCAAATTACATAAAAAACGGGAGAAGCATGAATGACTTGAGAGGAAGGGGGAGGGGTACTAAGAAAGATACGACACCGAAGTCAAGGGGCCTACTCACTTCCCCAACAGCGATGCTGGTCTATATAGAATTGACTGAAATCCAACCAAACACAACAGCAAAAACAGCAAAGCAAACAACGTCAAAACAGATGGAAGAAAACCCACAGTGAGGAAGACATGAAAGTGGTGGGACATGGTCGAGACCTTGCCAAATCACAAAGAGATGAAATCACACACGCGCGTGCACGCCCACAGACACAAACAAAAGCGACAGGATCGGATAGAAGACACTCAAAACTTCACAAGCTCCTAACCCCACCAGGTTCGGGAGGTGCCAGCCTTGGAGGCGGCAACCCCTGCCTAGCAGTTACCGTTGAGCAGGAAGGGGGGAGGTGGATGTGGGTGTGTGTGGAGGAAGGGGAGAGAAGAAGGGGAAAATACAGAAAAGTCGGCGAGATATCCCCGCTGCAAAAGCTCAGCAAGTGAAGTCACGCCTGTTTCGTTCAATGCCATCAATCTCAAGAGGCAGACGTCGTCATCCTCACCACCCGCACACTCCACAGCCGCAAGTGACATGCTCGCGGTGTGGTAAGATGTGGTGCGCATGATACACATGAGCAAAACATCACTGGAGGGCAACGAAATGGTAAAGAATCAGTGCATCAATGCAGGGTACTTCGCGTGGAGAAGCGGCAGCGGTGGGAAAGGCGGTGAAGGAGGAGGAGGGGCCCAAGCACACAACTATGGGTTGCGAATGGTGATTTTCCGGGGTGGAGGTGCAACACACGTCGTATTACCACGTACTCCAGCCCAACCAGTTATTTGTAGGCTTGCCTCACATCCATCCAGTTAAACGATCGTACCCGCCAGTCAACAGGCCCACCAGCCAGGCTGAGCAATAAGCAACTGCAATAGAAGAAATGAGCAATAAGCCCAAGACCTTCAGCCCATCACTGGTACGCACGCACTCCATGGAAGACAAACAGTCTTCGTCCGTAACCACAATGCACTGTCCGTGACACTGGGTGCGTCATCACTTGCAACAAGAGAAAACGCTGAGCTCAATGCACAGGAAGTCGTAGCCGCACGGCTGGTTCACAACCGACACGCGAGAACAACACACATCTCCACCAGAAAGAACAAGAACCAAAAGGGCGGTGAGGTGGGGGACCAGATGAGATCAAAAGGGAGGAGAGGTGCATGGAACGATGAAATCACATCAATGCTGTTCAAAACAAAAAGAAACCAAACCAACCGAAATGAGAAGAGCAACTACAAAAAAATTCCACTACTCTCTTCACTAGTCCACGTTTACCACTTTCCTGTACCCAAGCAGGCAAAGCGACCTGTTGCAGGTGCCCACTCATCATCAAAAACACACAGTCACCACCAAATACGCTGAAGGCGCATATATGAGATGATCAACAGAGGGGGAAGTGGAGGGGGGGGGGAGTGAAAGAGAGAACGGGGAATACCATCCGCCAAACGCTTGTTGGGGAGGTGAGTCGCGAGTGGAGGAGGGATGGATGGTTGCCGATTGAGAACATGCAAATCAATTCGTCACACAAACTCAACACCATAGACAAAGCTACAAGCCCGAGGCTGCGTGTGGACGCCAAGAAAAGCAAAAAAGGGTAAAGGCAACACGTGCTGCAGCTGAAACTTGCATTGGGTAGCACTTCCCTGTGTCGGCATAGAACACAGTTGTGAAGCGCTTAGGCCTGCAGCGGAAAGCGCAAAGCCACATCAAACCGCGATCGGCTTTGCGAAATGTTGGAGAAACAGAAGTGATGGCATCGTGTTATTGGCTAGTGCGTCGCAGCGTTACCACCAGCCCTCAATTGACGCCTTTCCCCCATCCAGGGGAGGAAGAGGAATGCCAAGGGTAGATCAGGCAGACAAGACGTTCAGTAAAACGTGCCCTGCATAGTGGCAAAACAACGACCAACTTCAACCATGAACAACTGGCTGCGATTAGTTGGTGTCCGGTTGTTATTCTATCTCTCTATGACCTTCACTGCACAACTGGGCCCTGCTGGTCCACGAAGTGCGATAATGAATGGTTGTGTGTTTGTTTGGGTGTGTTGAGCTTTTCTGTTATCCGTTGTCGTTGTTGCTTTGTGGTGGATGCGACGTGGTGCGAACGCCCGAAGATCCCCTCCCGCTTTGTTGTCCACTCGCTTCAGCGCGCGGCACGACGATTGCCACACTTATATGCGACGAGGGACATCCAATGCCCTCCAATCAAGAAACACACAGATTGATGGGCTGGCGAGGGATGAGAAGAGGAGGGGAGAGAGGGAGCATCTCCCCCATGCGTGAGCGTGCTCCTCCGAAATTGCTCTCACGCAATGAAATGGGGGAGATGCACATATAAGCGTGTATACGAAAGAGTTATGTTAGGCTTAGTATCAAAAGAAAAAAAAAGAACAACAACAAAAAAACAAGGAACATCAGCAGCCATTGAGGGAAACCCCACTGCTGTGAGCCTTACACGTCATCGCACGCGACTATCGCGAGCCACAGACACCACGAACGGTCACTTGTGCAGTCTCAACTAACGAGCAGAGCCTTTCAAATGGTAGCGGCAGTGTAGTAGAAGAGCGCAGTGGGGTTCAGGGGAATAAAGGATACACCCGTGAGGCCAACACACACCAAACCATTGACTCCAACGCGGGGGAGACAAGTGGGCGAGGTGGTGTGTGAGGATAGACTGTGGTGTCCAGTCACGTGCCTCACGGTTAGTAGTAGTTCTGATAGTTGTCGGGTTTCGGCCGCTTTTTGCCTATGGCGGGGTTCGAGATGGAGGGCGGGTGAGTTGGGGCATCGGCAGTGACGCTGGCTGCCTCTGCTAGGGCCGTAGCGGGTGCTGGTTGAGAGGGGAAGCTCGGGGCTGAGGTGGATGGACTGGTGCTTGGGGCACGATCATCCCCGGAGGGACCTGGGGCCTGCCAGTTGGTGAACTGCATGTGGACGCCACCTACACCGGCGTTGACGTTGATGGAGGCGGTGGCGATGGCGGAGGAAGAGGACGTTGATACAGCTAAGGCGTTTGCCTCCGCGGATGCGCGATGGCGGCGGCTACGATCGTAAATGTACGGCTGTGCGTCTACGTTGATGCCAGAGGAGGGTCCTACTCGGCGTGCGGGGGCGGCTTGGCTTGTGTCAGTCGAGGTAGGCTGCACGCGGTCCACAATGCCATACGATCCAGATGCGTTGACGGAAATCGGCTGCCTAATAGAAGTTGCGTGACTATGGTTCGCTTGGACTGGCCGGTAGTAGGGGTCGGCATGGCCGATGCGCTGATGTGAGGAACGACTAAAGCCGCCACCCACAAACGACATGGGTGAGTGCCAATCATTCTGCTGCTGGGCTTCCTCCTCTCGACGGTAGGCCTTCCACTTGGCTGCTAGCATGCGCCAGTCATGCTGCAACTCATTCCTACGGCGTAGCTCGTGGGAAGCCATATCCTTCCCCAGCTGCTGAAGGCAAGGAACCACAACGCGCGCATTCTTCATCCGGCAGTATGCGAGGAGGCTTGCGTTCGGTGGGGGAATCCCACCATCTGTGTTTGGAGCTGAGAAGTAGTGCTTGGCATCGCCCGACTTGAGGAAGTCCCCAGCGCGTGCAACCTCTGCTGGGAACTCAGCCTCGAATGCGTGAAGCTCCTCTGTGGTTGGGAGTTGCAGGAGGTCGAGGAACATGAGGTAGTCTTCCTCCGACACATTGAGGCCAAAGTCCATACGCTTGAGGAAGGCAAGCTCCAGCTTGTTCATCTCCGATGGGCGGATGCCACCGACATCAGAGTAGAACCTGTTGGGGAAGTACACATCATCCCGCAGCTTGGTGCTCAGCACGTTGCTCGTGATGAAGAGACGGTGAAAGTTGTACAGGCTGAGAGTTGCTTCGTTGCGTAGGATGTACTTGAAGAGAAGGATTGCTCCGGTAAGGTAGCTCTCCGCGGTGGCGCGAGCGTAGCGGTACACGCGATTCATGTAGTCAGACACGCTGGTGGCGGGGATTCGAAACGAGTCGAAGTCGCTGGATGGGGTGGGGTTGGGCTCGCCCATGGTGCTCATGTTGGCCTCGCACAGCGTGGTGACGAGCATCATCAAGGGGAACTTCAACGGCACGATATCCATGAGCTCAATCACGCGTCGTTGCGGCTTGGGTTCTGGGTTTGGGGTTGCATTCAATCCGAGAGGTGGGAGTCCTAAAGGCTGTGAAGGGGTGGTTTCTTCGTTGGGTTGCTCACACGACGAGACGGCAACTTGCAGAACCTGTGGATCCATCTCATGAGGGCGCTGGGTGTTGCTGTGCGAGTGGGTAGCGACAATTGAGTCTTCCTGTTTCATGAGCGCGGACTGCATTTCAGCTCCAGAAAGAGGGGTGAGCTCATCAGAGCCGGTCAGCGTGGCGCTGCTTGTCTGGTCGAGGGTGTTGTAGCTCTCCACAAAGAAGCCGCCTTTTGCCACAATGGGCCGTCCGCGGGCGGCACTCTTGGGCGAGGAAAATCCGTCGCCACAGCCTGCGCCTTCCGTGTAGGGCGATGAGGTAGAGGCCTCCATCGCTGTCTGCCGAAGAGATACTTCGAAAGGAGGAAGGGGAGGAACTATCGTTGAGTCGGGTGAAAGTTTTCGATGACGGTTCCCAGAGTAGCTGCGGTTGTGGCTGCAACTTCGGTGTGGGAAGAACGGGGCTTGCTGATGGGGCGGTTACTACTACTACGCCGCGTGAATAGGACGTGTGCTAAGCTATCGTGAATCGTGTTGCGGCAAGCTTGTTCGCACGCCTGTGTAACTTAACGAGAGTCTGTAGTGGTACGTAAGGGTAACCACACCACTGAAGGCAGCCGTATGATTGACGAAGCGGTGAAGATGTACGTGCTTATCTTCTGGTCGTATCTCTTTTGTTCTTCTTCCAGTTGTGGAAGGAGTTTGGGGTGGAGTTGTGAGTAGTCAAGCGGTCAAGGGGACGGGGTGACTCCAGAGATAGAGGGGTGGTTAGGTGAGCGGGCGAGGATGATGAAACAAGCGCACGGGTTCCTTGCTGTCCACTACGTCACCGTTGTAGGCCTTGATGAGCAACAAGCTACCACCGCAGGCAGCAAGAGTGCGTCAAGTGAGAGGATTCCTTCGGGCTTCAACGAGGTGAGTAGGGTTCTTCACAGCACAGAGAAAATGATTGGTCGTAAGGGTACGCGTAGGGAAAATGGTTTGTGCTTGGTGCAGGGGTGGGTGCTGGAGTGTGTAACAACAGAGAGCAGAGCGCGGCACCCAAACAAGCCTCAACAGGTACGAAGGGGACGGGTGTCTGGAGCGCTTTTTTTCACTGCTGCAAGGGCTTCTTCTTCTTAGGTATTGTGAAGTGTTCGCCTGTCCACGAAAGAAAACAACACAACGTAGCGAGCTCAGAGGTAGAGTCCTTAGAGATGAGGGCCCACACAGTCACGCAAATATTCACACGCAGGGAGGGAGGTCACAAGAAAAAAGGAAAATAAAAACAGTGAAACAAAATAAAAAAAGGTGAGGGAAGTGAGTGGGATGCACAGGGGTCTCTGCGAGCTTCACTATCCGAAACGTCAACTGTTGGACTTCAACCCTCAACTCACACACGCGCTGGTGATGAGGGAAGCTTCCAGAAGATGTTGAAAACGGAAAAAGAAGCGCACGTAGGTGAAACCTGCACCAGTGGGTGGCGTAACCTCTGGCAATCTCTCTTTCCCTATGTGGATCTGTGGGGTTGAAATAGCTTTGGGCACTTAAGAGCGTAGAGACTGTGAATGAGAAGAAGACACACGACATATTATGGTACAGAGAAGGACATGCATTGGTTGTGGTGCATGAGACAGCCACGCAGGTACATCGAAGTGTTTACTCGCATGGAGAATTGTGGTGTAGGTGAAGTGAAGTGAATTGGTACAATGACCGAAACAAGTGCGGAGGTAGACGACACCACACACTTGTTGGTCCTAGAAGAAGGGTGCATAGTGTACACGTGTAAGGTAAGAATGAGAGAAGCTCTAACGCCACAATCTCCATTACGGAGTGTGGAGGCCCTTTCGTGGCTTGGCGAGCCGCTCTACCGACGCACGCTGCGCGGCCGCTGCCTCCCGGCAGGGCAGCTCCTTCACAATGATATACGGCCGGCGGTGCTCATCAAGGTGAACTTCTTCCACAAGACGAACCTCTTCGGAATCGGAGCGAGTGGATGAGATGACCCGACGGGCAGCAGGGCGTCCGGGGAGCCATGGAACCGCCTCACGTCCAGCAGCCAGTGCCCATGCGGAGGGCTGTTGGGGGTCCTTCACACGCACAGAGGAGTACGCCTCATAGGGAAGTCCGTGGGTTGATGGTCGTGGGCTCACGATGTCTCCGTGGCTGCTCCGACCGCTAGTAGAGCGTGGGGCGTTGCCAAAGTGTGGGGTCGCCACATGTGCCCGAGGACGGCTGCCAATGAAGGAGGAGGTGGGCTCCATGGGATCGTAGTATGCTGGATCAAGCAGCCTACGCAGATCACCCTCGCCATCTCCTCCGTTGGTCGTGGTGGGACGGAAAGCGGTACGCATATCCACCACCTCCACTGCCCCAGCTAGTGTTGCGGGGGTTGCGACGCTACTTCGACGGCCTGGAAGCCTATCGGCAACGGAGGCAAGAACGTCATCCAACCATTTGCTGCATGAATCCTGAGAGGGGCAGCCGTGGATGGTGGATCGGTGAGGAGAGGAGCCGCTGCGAGCGGAGGTTGTTCTTCCTACTGGCGTTTGGCGGCGTTGAGATTTGGGGGAGTTACGTCTTGCGCGACGTTCGTTCGGTGGCAGAAATGAATCAATGGCCCGCGTTGGACTTGACGTGAATCGAGCGGATGTAGTCGCGCGCGAGGGTTGTGGCTGCGTGGCTTTCGTGGTTGGTTGTGTCGTAAGTCGTGGAGCAGCAGACGACGTGTGATGGTGAGATCCCCGCTGTTCGGCTACTGTTGCTCGTGGATGGCATGGAGATGGTTTGCGGTCTCGAGTTGAACCTCTTCTGGATGCCTCACCTGCTCTGAGATCGGCACGAACGAAGGCAGCCCGCAGAGGGCTGATCAACCCACTGCGGTGCAGCGAAGCATCACCCCGTTCATCCTCCGGGCCGCCGTGCCGGCGCTTCGTGGGAGTCGCCGCAGCCTGACGTGTGACGGACGGCCCTTCATCTCCCACTCTCCACCTGTCCTCCTTGGCGTGCTCCACCCGCCGACGCTCAATTGTCGCGCGAAGGTCCTTGAAGAACGCACCATTTCCAGCCGATCCCCTCGTCGCCGAGCGTGGAGCATCACTGTGGGATGCCTTGGACGACGTCTCGCTCATGCAGTAGGGGTGTGCTCGACTGGGTGCTGGCGCTGACGCCCTGCGAGGAGCAGACGCAGCGCGCCGCCCTCTCCCATGAGCACCATTGCGGAGACGCTCTAAGATAACGTCATCGTAGCACTGATCCTCCACAGAGGGACGCCGCATGCGGCGGGTGATGGGGCTCATGTAGCCAAGCGGCCGCTGAAGTGCCGGAGGCGTACCAAAGGAACCCTGAGCGGAGCCAGCGTAGCGCCACGGTATTTGGTGGTCAGAACCTAGCTCCCGCGAGGTGCGAAGGCGAACAGAGTGCGGCGAGGACAAACGGCGGTCCCAGGCATCGCCATCATGACGATCGGTGCTCCGCGAGCGATGCTTGCGACTTCGGCTCTCGTGGTGGCCCTTTGCCAAGGCCTGGCAGAGATGGTATAGCTGCCGGCCAGTGATGGAGCGCACGGAGGAGGAGGAGGAAGTCAAGGAGGAGGATCTGGACGTCGGACGGCGACGTGAGTGTCGGCTGCGTCGGCTAGGCGAGGATGAGGCGGAGTGCTGAGATGGTTCAGTGTGGTTGCTCTTTTCCTCCGGAAGAGGCGCTGGTGCGGCCTCCACGGAGCCGGTCGAGGCGTTGTTACGTGAGCGGTTGCTGCGATGCGGACTCTTGGGTCGATCCGACGCGGGAGGTGGCGGTGGTGTCATCTTCTGAGGTCGAGGTGCGTTCGATGAAGTTTGCTTCGGTGGATTTGTGGGGGCAACCGCCTGTTTCTGCTTATATGGGCTGCGGGTTGGTGGTGCCCGTGCGGGGGCGGCCTTCGCGGAGGCGTTGCGTTTAGAAGGCGCTGTGGACGGCACGATGATCGAATCTGTGCGCGTGACTTTTGGCGGTTGAGGAGCTGAAGATGACCCATTGACCAAGGTGGAGTGCGCCGATGAGGTTCGCTGGAGCTCGGCGGGGGATGTCTGGCTCGCATCGGACGGAGTCAGTAGTCCCAGTCCTGCAGGTGGAAGGGGTATCGGAGGCATCATGGAGCTCACATCACTCCCACCATCCTCGTCTGGACCCCCGAGGGTCGAAAGGTCCACATGATTTACTGTAACCGCACCCTCTGCGCTGGATCGTGGCCCGCGGGAGTCGTGCGTGCTGGCACGTTCATGATCACTCGCCTCCAGGGACTGGTGCGTGGGATTGCGAACGTCCCTTGCCAGGGCGGATGGAGGCTGGCTTGATGGATGATCTGCGACATCGCCGTCGTCAGAGCTGTCGTCAGAGCTATCCACAACGCGGAGAGCGGCAAAGCGAGAGGTAGGCTTGGCGGATGCAGCGTTTCCCACAAGATCTGCACGGACGGTGTTCCCTTGCTTCAGCACTGTGTTTTCTGGTACCCGAACGGCTGCCTGCGCCGGGGATGCCACAGCCATCATAGCGGGTACCACAAGCGGGCCACCACCGTGTGCGGCGACAGCGTTCGGGGGAGGCCCAGCGGCACTCTTCTTGCCAGCAAGCACGTTCGGAGGACCCTTGATTCTAATCATTGTTGGCTGTGACGTGGGCGGCGGCTGGATCTGCTGGACAATACTGGGGCCTGCGCTTCCCCGAGGACTTGCGGCGGGGCTGCTGGCCATCAATGATGGAATCGATAGCATCGAGGGGCGCTGCTGGCCCAAGGCCCCCGGTTGAGGTATGGCTCCCGGCGGCGCTATCATCTTCTTCCCCACTGTTACACCAGGAGGGAGAATAACCTTCTTACCCTGAACCACGGCAAAGCGTGGGGAGGTCTTGTCTGTGGGCTGAGGTATATGTCCTGGCCCCAAGACAGAACCAAAGGAGAAGTTGGGGTAGCTGGCCTGTGTAAGCAGAGCGCTAAGGTCACCGGCTCTCTGGGGTCCACCATCGGCTGCGCGTGGGGTGGATGCCCCGCTAGTGATGGAGTGGGTGGCCATCTGCTGGTTACTCTGCACTGGTTTGAGCGAAGAGAATTCGCGACTGCCGCTGGGTACCAAGGCTGCACCTGGAGGTGGCTGAACCCCTGGTGGTAGAACCACCTTTCCGGCAAACGAGCCTGGAGGCACCTTCATCATCACCTTGGCCCCTGGTGGACCCTTCATTGAAAAGGGTGCACCAGGTGGCACGAAGACAACTTTCTTCCCCATTTGCTGGGCAGGTGGGGACGGCCCACTGTGGGCTTGGAGATGCACGCCCTGTGCTGGGTGCAGCGCGGGCCCCTCCGTGGGAACCGCTGAGGCTGTAGGCATCACAAGGAAAAGTTACCCTACTCAGCCCGGTCTTATGACTATAGAACAAATCGTGTGCCACAAGGCACGACAGGCTCCCACACAATAGATTCGCCACGGAGGGATAGGAGCGTATCGAATCTGAGGAGTGACAGCTTCCCCAAGAGTTGGATGTGGGTACCCTACCGTATCGCTGTGAGGAATGAAAGAGGAGGGGAGGAAGAAGTAGCAAGATTCTTCAAAAAAATAGGTTGCGAATGCACATTTTAAAGGCATGACTAGGACTACATGCAGGTGCCACATGCACATGAGAAGAATTGGTTTGAGGTGAATCCCGATGAAGTTACAGGGGTGAATGGAGACAAGGCATGATTGGCGATGCTGAGTGGTGAATACCACACTTCTATGGCTCTATGAAAACTCTCACTTGTGATCGTCTTCATCCTCGCATAACGGAGGGACCGAAGAGAAAAACATGTTGAGAGAAGTGAAGTTCGTACAGTGAAACATGTGCCTATAGGCTTGAGGAAGGGTAGCCCAGCTGACGGAGCTTAGCCAGGGTAGCAGCATCGTCATGTGCTGGAGGATACCACTGAGCTGGGCTGTAGTAGGCACCTGGGCCTGGCGTACAGCTACCAGCTGCAGGGTCAGGACGCTGGCTGGCCTGAGCAAAGGTCGGAGCACGGCCATCAGGCCACGAGAAACCCTGATACATCCCTGGCCCAGGGCCATCGGTTGCTACCGGGACGTTGCGCGGGGCAGTTCCGAAGCCAACCGCTGGGGAGGCTTTCTGAGCCACATCTGCCCGCGGTGAGTAGCTACCCGGGCCAGGATGATCGTCCATAGAGCCCGGATGATGATGGCCCACGGTTGGGAAACTGGCGGCTGGGCCTGTGGGCGCGGTGGGGATGTGATAGGATCCAGGTCCTGGAATGTCGGCCGCACCCACGTCCAGGGCGACACGTGGCGCCGTACCAAAAGATGAAGCCGGGCCGGATAGAGCAGGTGGGCGAACCGCGTAGCTTCCCGGACCGGGGTTGTCTGTCTCTGCCGACTTCGGCAGTTCTCTGCGCTCATATAGACTGAATGCGGGACTACTGTTGAGGTAGTGATATGCACTGGAGGCATCATATGCCCCGGGTCCAGGAATCGCCTCTCCCTGCGAAGGCTGCGCAGCCTTGCCTGCGATAGTGATGGCCGGTCCATCAGGTCCGGCGCGCACATCGTACGCCCCTGGGCCAGGAAGCTGTGGTGCCTCATGCTCTCCCGGAAGCGGCCTTCGGCTTACGAAGCTGAAGGCTGGTCCATCGATGCCTGAGGGAGCTAAGTCGTAGGCACCGGGTCCTGGGGATGATGCCAGTGGTTGCGCGGGCGGTCGGCCAGTGAGGGTGAAGGCAGGCGATGCAGAACCCATGGCTCCATGGTGCTCAGCGTTGTATGTGCCCGGACCAGGCACCTCAGCCGCATGACGGTCAACGGCATCTGCAGGTCTCCCAGCCATTCCTGCAGCACGGGTGCCCTTGCCGCCAATGCCTCTGCCATTGAGGTCGTAAGCACCGGGGCCTGGCGCATCGCGATCTTCTGCGGAGTAGAAACGAGGATCTGTTGGGAATGTTGGACCGGCACCGTTTCGGGGCAGTGCGGGGTCGTAGCTTCCAGGCGGTGGGACGTCCGTGCGGGGGGTGGGAGGCATCCGCGACGACTGGCCAAACGAGTAGCTGCCATGATCCGTCATGCCAGCTGGAACCTCATAGGCTCCTGGGCCAAGGACCGTTGCGCTGTCCTCTTCCGTTCGCACGCGCTGACCGGGGAATCGCTCAGCAGTGGTGAATTTGGGACCCGTTCGAAGTACACCGGGCAACAGCACAACGTCGTACTGGCCCGGGCCAGGTTCCAAGGCACCGCGGGCGTCAGCTCCGTCTGGCTCAAAGCGTGGAGCAGTTGTGTGTAGCTGCACAGACCGACCCGCCATTTGCTTGTCGAGAGCGTCCGTGACGGAGTACGAGCCAGGACCAGGAACTGCCTCAGTATGATGGCTAGAGTCTGGCTGCGTACGCATAGCACGACCAAAGGTGGGACCATTTGCTCGACCATCGCCAGCGGTCGTTACAGTATAGCTGCCAGGGCCGGGCACGGTGTTCGCCGCGGGCTCCTGAAAGCGAACGGCCTTGGGCATCTTCACCGTTGTGGCATGACCAGGGATCTGGTCGATGGGATAGCTCCCAGGGCCGGGCACCGCCTGACGCTCCTTCTCCTCTGGCTGCATTGGCCGTGGGTCGTGTTTGCTGAAGCCAACGGAAGGACCTTGGCTGAGGCCGCTGTTAAGGTCGTAGGCGCCCGGACCAGGTAATGCGCCACCTTCCAGTTCGTGAATACGTGCCGAAGCAGCACCAAAGCTATAGGATGGGCCGCTGATAGCGGAGGGAGGGACGGGATAGTGGCCAGGCCCCGGAACTGCATCCGGTTGTGAGCCCAATGAATTCGGCGCACGACCAAATCCGTAGACGGGCATACCCGGAAGAACTCGTGCAAGGCCGGAATCCACATCGTAGGCGCCAGGACCAGGAACGTTGGCTACAATGGAGCCTTCTACTGGCCGAGATGGAGCACTGGAGAAGGTGTGACTGGGAGGGATGTCGCAAGGATCGCGTGGGTTGTACTGGCCTGGGCCTCCTTCCGTCGCTGGCACACGCGAGGTGTCAGAAAACCGCTCAGCACTTCCCCATCGACCGCCTGCTGCCGCCTGCTGGGCTTGGGTGAGGTCATACGAGCCTGGGCCGGGATGTGCATCCGCCGTGGACCTGGTTTGGGCCCCAGACGGGCTACCAAACGAGTAGGACGGCATCGAGGAAACGAGCATAGCGTCGTACGCGCCCGGGCCGGGCACATCGGGAGTGGCTGCGGTGAATCGCGGCTCCGCCCCAAAACGAACGGTTGGTGCTGCAGCGAAAGGTCGTGCCATTGCTTCAGCGTCGTAGGCACCGGGGCCTGGCACCTCCTCCGCGGTGCGTGGTGCCGCGTGAATGCGTGGGGCGATGGTGATGCCACGACCCTCCATCACATCGAGTTCTGCTTGGGAGGCAATCATGTACGCCCCAGGACCGGGAGTATCGGTGCCCGCATCCACAGCACGCCGAGGTGCGGAGGTGAAGCTGCGGCCGTTCAATGTCCCAACTTCCCCAAGACCAGCCGGAGCCTCGTAGGTGCCAGGCCCAGGAATATCTTCAGCTCTGCCACTGGCAGCCACCGTGCGTGGTGCAGCACCAAATACAGGCCCGGCAGGGAGTGAGGGGCTGGGGATCTCGTAGTGTCCGGGGCCGACCCCGTCTCCATGTCGCTTTTCCTCTCCGCCGAGCCCACGAGGTGCCGTGGGAAATGTTGCAAATTTGGGTTCCACCACCTCCTGGGGAGAGTAGGACCCCGGACCCGGTACGCCCTCAGCTGGCTCATCTCTGACATGACGTGCAGGCGCCTGACCAAATACGACCGTTGCTGGATTCGTGTGCCGGAGGTGATCCTGGGCCTCGTAGCTTGCCGGCCCGGGAACATCCTCGCGGGGAGCCGACCATCTGGCGGCAGTGGTGTTGAGAAAGGCCCCGCGCTGAGTGAAGCGTGGGTCGGCGGCGTCGTATGCACCAGGCCCCGGAGGTACCTCGCTTGCGTTCTCTGCATCCGTGGCGAAACGCACTGCCTGGGCGAACGACACGTGCCGTCCACTGGCCAATGCTGCGGCTGCTGATTCGGGGTCGTAGCTGCCGGGGCCAACCTGGGTGAGCTCCCGCTGAAGGGCACCATCATTTCCTCGTGGAGCACTGGTACTGAAGGTGGTAGACGGAGCTGAGTAGAGAGCGTCTGGGTTGTATGAGCCAGGGCCCGGCATGTCCTTCTTTGCCCTCTCATCCGTTGAAGGGGGAAAGCGGGGGCTGCTCGTCCCAAGAATGGTGCGTGGAAGCTGCGTCGTTACCTGTGCATTCTGAAGTTCGTACATTCCTGGGCCAGGTACGTCATCCGTTTGTCCAGCCGCATCAGGCAAACGCTGGCCCATGGTCATAGACGGGCCACTCGGAAGAGTCGGAAGGGTGTAGCTGCCAGGGCCCACACCCAGTGATGCGGAGGGAAGCTCCATGCCGGGTCGTTGGGCGGTTCCAATTGCGGCACCAGGGACGCGGTCTCCTTCAGGGGCATCATACGCACCAGGGCCAGGCAGTGTCTCTCGGCCCTCAGAAGGGGGAACAGGAAAGCGTGCTGAGGTAGTTGCGAGTACGGCAACTGGAGCCCGGCCGTGTGTGAGGGCGTAGCTGGCGTCGTACTCACCCGGGCCTGGTAGAAGAGCTGCTCGTCGGGTGGCCTCTTCCAAGATTGTGACCCGTGGGGCTTGAGAGATGGAAATGACGGCAGGCTCCGTAGTAGTGCGACGCATCGAGGTGTCGTAGGTCATTGGCCCAGGGGCACCCGCGGCCGTTTGTGCTGTCCCATCAAGCTCAGGAGCCCAGCGCGGGGCGGTGCCCATAACAACCCCACCACCTCCTGCATAGGTCACGGGCGGCTCACCGAAGATGGGGAGGTAGGCCCCTGGCCCAGGTGTGGCCGTGGGTACCTCCTCGGTCATGGACGGTGATGCCTCACGGCCAATACCGCCAATCGTCCACTGTGGCCCAGCACACTGAGACGTCGTGGCACTGTGGTCGTAGTGTCCCGGTCCGGGGCCACCAACTAGGACTCTGGGTGGCGCATGTGGCGCGCCAAGCGCTGCCGACGGGGCGGTTTCCCGCGTCCACTTGTCAGCGGCGTCGATGTGATAGGCACCGGGGCCCGGAGTTGGGCTAGGTGGCGGTCGCACCTCTGTTGTACCTGGCCCCATCGCCACGGGGCAAGTGGCTGTCCCGACTTCCGTTCCCGTGCGGACGTCATAGTCCGCCGGGCCGGGAAGCCGGCCCATGGCTGCGAGGGTTGCGGCGTCCGCCTTCAGACTCACCCCATGCTGCGCGTCTGACTTGTTGAAGCGCACGTTGCGGGGGCTTGGGTGACGAGAATCCACGGCATTCTCTGGGCGGTACTTCCCCGGCCCAGGCACCGATGCAGAACGCTTCTCTGGAGAGGCGGGGCCCATACCGAAGTCGAGCTGCCGCGACGCGGAGGCCATAAAGGTGGACCGTCCATGACGCGTGGCGGGCGGGTCGCGCTTTCCGCTTCCTGGCGTTTGCAGCGCAGGGACTTCATCCATCAAGTCGTAGGTGCCTGGCCCAGGAATACCTCGGCGGTCAGCAGGAAATCGAGCAGCGCTGCCGAAGTTCATGGCGTGGCCAGTGGTGGTGTTGCGGGAGCTGCGGACGAAGGCAGCCGCGGCATTGTAGGCTCCAGGGCCTGGTGTGGCCCCTGACGTAGCTTCTCGCTGGACGGACCGGCTCCTCTGTCCGTCGGGAGATGCATCCACCTTCGTTGCGGAATCGGAAGTGGGTGGGAGCTCTTCGGTAGAGGCTGCTGGAGGAGTGGGGCTACCCTCTACAGTTGCATCGTTGGATGCCACGAAAGGATTGCCTGCATCCAGAAGCGTTGTTCGAGTGGCAGTGGTAAAGACGGCCGACCTGCCTGTGGGGGCAGGTGGGGCATCAGCGGAAGCTGCAGCTCGGGCACTGCGACTGCGACGTGCCTTGGGGCTCGCAGCACCCGTCCGACGACGTGGTTGCTTGGCGGGCATCGGTTGGGCTTCCTCAGTGTAGGAAGTGGATGATGTGGCAGATGGGCTTTGTTGTGTGCCTGATGTTGGAGAAGGCTTCTTCGTCTGCTCCAAGTCCATGACGTGATCATAGCGAAGTTGCTCCTTGTAGCACGGACATGTGGCTGCATGTGAAGCAGGGTTGATGGGCATCTCCATATCGGGTGTGTCTGACCAGTGGCAGGCGCAGATTCGCTCGCAGCGCTGGCGAAGAGCCACCCGGGCGGAGTCTGCTGTCTCAGCTTCTGTACTGCGCGTCGCATTTTCTGTGGAGGAAACATGCAAATCTTCGGTGCGAGGTTGGGGTTGGGGGTCACTAGCCCTTCGATGCGGAGTAGCAGGCACGCGATTGGGTTGTAGTGCCCCGCTATGGCTTTGAAGTAAATCAAGAAGTGCATCGTCACGCTCACGCACCACGACTTCCTTCGAATGATGAAACTGTGGCGGGGCGCTGGGTACACCACGACGAACTTGGCACGGGTCACAGCGGCTACACTTCTCCCCTCGAGCTGAGCGTTTCGTACCCGACTGGTCTTGTGGTGCATCACAATCAGCTGACGAACTACGATACCGCTCACAGTCGTACGCCATCACGGACGCGGCTTCTTGTCTGACAGTGAGAAGCCCTCTGGAAGAGGTACCGCGAGGAGCAACTTGGGTACGAGAGCTCGGCAAGCGCTTTGGCAGTGCGGATGCTGCAGTGGCTCGTTGATCTGCCATGCGGAGGGAGCATCCAGCCTTTTCAGCAGCTGTGAAGGTACGATGCCAGTAGGCGATGCGGTCCTCCAAGGTGTCTTCTTCACCGTCCGTTGAGCTGCTCTCGATATCAGCACCACACGAGCATGACCGGCAGCATTGGGGTTCGTACGAACACACATGAGCACCGCTCCGGCAACTCCTGGTGGGTGGGGTAGGGAGACTATGGCAGGGGCAGTCCATCCGACCATCACAGAACCGATGCCCGCGACTCACCTCGTCATAGCGGCAGTGTCGGCTGCACATATCCAGCTACGCACCCAAATACCTTCTGCCTGGAATAGCTAGTAGAAACAGAAGAAGAAGGAGACATGAAGATGGGGTTGACGTCCAACCTCAATGCAACTGCCCTGCTCCACACATGGGAGAAAAGCAAGTGTTATAGATTTGTATCTCGGTGGTCCTAGTGATGTGAGCCCACGCCACCAAATGGGCACGATGATGGTATGATGAAAGGGTAGTGAAGATAACCCAGAACCGGGCGGCGATACAACTGCCAAGATTCTCAATTGTTGGCAAGAATCCGCCGCGACGTATTGAGAAAAAAAAATATGGAAGGGACAATGAGAGTACACGGCTGCGACGCAAATGGCCATTTCAGCTGAGTTGCTGCCACAAGTGACGCACCAGCAAAGAAATAGCACGTGCAGACAACCACGGCGTATCGTTGTGGGGATGCTCCAATGAGGAAAAGACATGTATAATCCCCCCACATGAACGAGCCAGCAGTACTTTCACATGGCATATCCCATACAGACCAAAACAACAACAGGTTCGGTGTGACGTAAGTGTAAAGGGCACCCCAAGAACGCTTTCAGTCGGTTTGCTGCATCATGGACGAAGGGTGGCACATGCCTACTCGTCGTGGCAACTGTAGAAAAAGTGCAGCTCCTGGCGCCAATTGAGATACGAGTTGCTGCCCCCCTCCAGGAGGAGAATCTCAATCATGGCAATGCCCTTGCCTCCAGCTATTTCGTGTTCCAGCGGAGAATCGCCGCTGTAGACGGATGGGCTGCCCTCTGTCGTGTGCCCATCACGATGAAGTGAAGGATGAATCGGCTGCGCGTGGGATGACGAGAACCCTTCGAGGTTGTCCAGCGAAGACGACGGCGAACGAATTGACCGTGGGAACATTTTCCCACCTAACTGTTGCAGCACAAAACGATGCTGTGCCGATCGCAATCGCTCTACATCCACTAGAGTGGCCCCGCTGAGGGTGTACTTCATTCCGGCCAGCTTCCAACGCAGGGGAGTATCTGCCTTCGCCTCGTTGTGCAGACTCTCACGTTGTAGATAGGCACGAAAGCACTCGATCTCATGAACGACGCGATCGGCCGTGAAGTGGTGTGCGTGGGCCTCTGCGACCGAGGCGAATGCCGCGATTTGTGGGCTCTCAAAGGCAAAGCGTTTGGGAACTGGTGCAACTGGCTGGGACTTGGCTTTGGAGGCCCCTTTGCTCTTGTTGCTGCATGTGCTTTGGCGGTCGGCGGACTCTCGGTCGCCCTCAGCACAAAGTTGTTCCAACCGTTGTTGCAGTGTTGTGGTCACGTAGACGTACTGATCCTGTAGAGCCACGGCGAAGGGGTCTCTTTCACACTCTACACACGAAAGAAACATGGTGGCGCGCTCATCCATCTCATCATGGTCATGGCCGCCATCACCCTTTGCTGTGCTGCCCACGCAGCCCATGACCCCAAGATGCCTGTTCCTTGAGAGGGTTGTGGAGTTGGGGTCCTATGATCATGGAGGGAGAAGAAGTGGAAGTGAGACCGCATACCTGTGCAGTAGAGAACACCCCTGTGGCTACAGGTGCTTCACAGTTGTTGTTGTTGTCTCTTGATTTGGCACAGCCACAGTACGGCTGGGCGAATGGGACTGTGAATTAGACGATGGCAACAACTGCCGCTCCGAGAAGTTACTCAAGGGGAGACGCGCATGGAGCCGGCTTCCTACACCGAGTACAGGAAGGTAGCTGACACAACAATCCATGTACCAAACATGAAAACATAACCAGGAAACTCACCAGTGAGGACTGTGGACGCCAGCCCACACACGACAATGCTTAGAGCGGTAGCGAAGCACTTGAGAATGTTGTCCGCGTAGCGAATGACCATGGCAATGATGAGACCGCCACCTGCCTGGATGGCGATCATCACCACCACGAGGTCATTCCATCCTTGGAAGAGAGACCAAACTGTGAATGGCTGTGACCCGTTGCCATTTCCGTAGGCGTGCGAGTACGCCGTTGTTGCAACCCCAGCCATTGCCAGGAGCCACGAGAACCATGCAAGCTGGGCATTCCGCATCCACACAGATGCCATGGGAGCCGCCGCATGGCCCGCATCCACGTCGCCAACCTTCACCTTGGTGGTCTGGTCTGGAATACAATCTGAGGAGGACATACGTGCGTAGGCCTCAGGGCCCATTGCCAGCCACTGTACGTAGCTGTCATGGACGCCAAACCGGCGGGCGGTGGCCGCCAGTGGTGCAGCGACACTACCCGAGGCTGATACTTTCATCACACGCTCGAAGTAGACCCCTGCACATCCGCTGCAAAACGCAGCCACAAGAACAGACAACATCCCGATCCACGCCTTTGGAACCATGGGAGGAGGTGTTGTGGAGGTGGAGAGCTTTGGCGCGCGCGTCGCGGTGCTTGACGGCTCGTCCAGTTGGGCACACACGATACCTCCCATGAGGAGAGCAAGGGCAGCCCACTGACGTACAGAGAGGCGCCGGTCGGGAAGTAACAACACCGTCAGCACCCCAGTGAAGAGAATCTTGCTTTGGTATCCAACCTGAAAAGCAGTTGCGTCAAGGTGACGTAGAGCAACATAGATGATGCTGTTCTGAACCGTATAGAGAAGCGCTGGAATCGATACACGAAGAGCCCCTCGGAGTTGGGCAAAGCAAAAGAAGTGCAGGAGGACCCGTGTGAAGTGAATGCGCTCACACAGGTGCGCACGTCGCTGTGGGGAAGGTCCACACTGATCCTCCACAGTATCTGCGTCTGCTACGGTGGAATCTGATGACTCCATTTGCGGAGTTTGGTTCATGACCTTCTGAAGGCGAAGAAGGGCTGTGGCCCGCCACTGATCGGCGATCTCGGGCAGATCTGCCGCCGCCCCGGTACTTCCCTGGCCACGTACAACCTCCAGCGGCATCGACTGCAGACAGTCTCTATAGTCAACCACCATGATGAGCAGCAGAGAGAGAAACAGTTTGGCTAGTTCCTGAGCAGCCACGACCACAATAGGGATAAATGGTGCCGTACCTTCACGAGCTGCATGTACAGACAAGTACCGAGCGAGGATGACCGCTGCGGTGGTTTGGAACACAAGAGCCACTAGTGAGGCATACTTGAGTAGCAAGGATGTCGTGGACATGACCCTAGGTGGTCCTAATATCTTGCCAGAGGTGGGGTTGTACTTGTACCAAGCAACAGGACAGAGAAGAAAAATGAAACATGTACAGGGCTCAAGCAACTGTATCTCCCAGCGACACCGATAGCCCACATCCCATCACAACAACGTTTGATGAGGGGCAAAACGCGCCAAAGAGGCATCCGTCACCATGCAAGAAAAAAAATAGGAGAAAAAATGGTGCGGTCGGAAATTGGAGGGGGCATGAATTGGCGATGGCACCAAGAATAGTGGGGCTGGGAATGTCGAATTGATGCCGAAGAGCATGTTCTTCTTTGCTTGGAAAAACGGTTGAGCTCTCCGCTCCAACTGCAACACAGCTTCCCGTAGAGGGAACGTTGGCACGTGCACCAAAAAAAAGTACCGAGCTGCGTATTTTCTGATGTTTGATGGCATGACAATGGCGATGGGTTCAGTGTCGGTGCTGCATACCGTAGATGTGTGCTCCAGCAGGAGCCTCAACGGTGTATGTGAAAGTTGAGTTCATGCTAGTTCCAGCGGAGAGCTCCATCAGCATCTCCACCACACCTTCAGCCTCGTAGTCCCGCTTCTGCTCGTCGGTGGTGAAGAGTGTGTGGGGCTCCACGAGCCGCACAATGAGCCCCTCCTCATCCGACATGGGAATGCGCTCGCGAATCTTCACGTGGATCGGCGCAGATTGGGGCGGCATGTTGTTCGTCAGCTCTGTTCGGTAGCTGTAGCAGCTCAACGATTTTCCATCCGATGACAGAAGCTTCCGCTGCTTGCTCTTCTCCTCCTGGAGGAGAGTCCGCTTTACCGAGATGCGCGCGTCCACGCCAACATCCAGGGAGACTTCTCCACCAGGAGCGGTATTGGGCAAGAAGGTGTGAGCGGTGAAGTCACCACCAACGTAGAGGGAGGCCTCACCCTCCAGCAACAGGAAGTCACTTCCGTTGGTGAGTTTAGCTTGGGCATAGGCTTGTGGGGACTCCGACGGAATGACAAGGTAAGAGAGCTCTACGGGTAGCTCAATCTGAGTCAGAGGTACTCGGACGGGGTGCCCGTTGGCAAGGATGGTCTGTGGTGCGGTGACCTCAAAGTTGGCCACAGCACTGCTCATGGAAGACTGCGTGTTTACCCGCGCACCGCTGAACTTCATCAGAGGTGCTGCTTCATCGTGCATGTCATTTACCTCCGCTTCCTCCATGACGGAGTCCATCATCATCATTGGAGCGGCAGCACACATTGCCATGCACGGCATAGGTGGCTGAAATGCGGCGGGAGGTTCGGGCACGTGAATGCCACAGCGCCACGTATCAAGCTCGGGAAGCGTTCCCGATCGCTGAGGAACGGCAGAGCTGAGCGCAACACGAATGCCCCGAAGGTCCTCACCCTGGTGGACCGTGATAAGCGCATTGTAGAGGATGCGCACCGCCTGCTTCGTGGTATCAAGGTGAATGTCGTAGGCTGCCCTCCAAGACCCGCCCATGACCATGTAGGATACCACCACGGCAGCATCATCATCCACAACGGGCTCCAACACCTTGAGCACAATAACAGCCACTGTGGCTGGTCGCGACTTTGCCACACGACCGCGGAAGCGTTGCAGCTCTGCCTCTAGCCTGGCTTTGGTCGCGATGAGCTGCTCCTTCTGTTTGGCCTGCTTTCGCAGTGCACGACGCACGTCCAAGGCGTTGCGTTCCATCTGCTCCATCTGCGTCTTCCATGTATCCACGGCGTACATGGCTGCCTGACCCTTCAAGGGAGAAGCCTCGGGGTCGAACATGGTATTCAGCATCGACTCCGAGAATTCCGCCCCTTCCTTCAGCTCGGCTTCCAAGAGCTCCATCGTGGATATCTCGCGCTCCGTTGCCTTCAGTTGGTCCTCCAGACGCTTGCGTTCTTGTTGGGATTCCTTCAGAAGGGAAGCGGCCTCATCATCATCTTTGGTGGCAGTCTTGGATCCCACGTGGTCAGCGGTGTCAATGAGAACGCCCTTCAGGACCACCTTCTGCGCCATAGCGGCGGTGAAGCGCACCTGCACGGAATCACGGTCAAACTGATCAGGTAGAGGGAAAATGATGTGAGTCTCGGGTTGTGGTGATGGGAGCTGAATGTGAGCCAAGCGCTCAATCTGAGCCTTGTTAGGGTAGAAGGTTGCCGCACATGGAGAGGGCTCCACGTGAATTACTGGGATAGTCTGCGCATCCTCTCCGGTCATCGTTGTGCTGGATGAGGGGGAAAAAAAAAACAGTCGAAGTTGTTCTTGTTGTTCACTGACGGAAACACTTTGCGATAAGAAACACCTTCATCACAGTGAGGGAGATAGGAAGAAAGACAAGGAATGGAGGATTCAGTGGACCTGGACTCGTGCCAACCTACACAACCAGTAGGCAGCTCCTCATGGTACATAGACGTACACGCTGTAGAGGTAGATGTTGGTGAAAGGGAGGGTGAAGGGTACACACGCATGGCCCATCATGAAGGGCGGGGGTGGTAATTGTCGAAGCCCCGTCCCACAAACCTGTGGGCCACACGTAGCGAAACAAGTCATAGAGGAATGTACACAAATGTAGTGGGCACTAAGGTCCACGTGAGTGAAGTGATGTGCGTGTGGAGACTACACCGTCAGAGAGGTTGAGCTCACCTCCTCAGCTGACGCAGGAGTGTCGTACTTGCGACGTAGTCGAGCTCCAAGAGATTCTTGGGGAAGCGCGGGTGGATCGAAGGCGTGGGACAGGCCACGGCGACGAATGGCGGCGAGGCGGCTCTCACTGGCGTCATTTCCGCAGAAGAACTGCGGAAGTTTCCGGAGTAGAATCGCATCGAGACCTTCCAGTTCCTCCACTAGCCCAACGAGCGCAGTGGTTGGGCATGGCGCTCGTGGGGTGAGGTCGTCGATCAGTGGAAGAGGGGGCGCTGGGGAGAAGCGCTCACCCCATCGCGGAGTGTTGGCAGGGGGAGGGGGGAGCGGAGGCGGTATAGCCGCTGGCGGCAACCCACTGGTGTCTGCGCTCAGCAACTGTGCGTTTTCAGCTCCCGGCGATGTCTCCGACCGTTGTGGTAACAGAGGCGTGGCGGCTGAGCGAAGGCGGGGGCTGTGCGACGGTGAACGCTCGGATGGTGAGTCAGGGGATGCAATGGAGCTGGACTCCACCGGACGCGGGGTACGACCGGGAGAGGTAGTGAGCTGCGGGGCAGGAGGCAGCATGGACGGGAGGTCGTGGGTCGTGGCAGCATCGTAGAGTGGGGACTCTGCAGGGATGGAGCGTAGCACCTCAGGAGGAGGGCTCGCCATGGCTTCCTCTTCCTGCTCGAACTGGAGACTGGGCTCCCAGCGTGCCGATCGTTCCTCGTTCTCCTGCATGTTGTGCTGTTCATCTTCGTCATCCACTGTAGCGAAGGGGTCACTATGGTGAGAAGAAGGCGATCTGCTCGACCCACCACTGCGGCTCTCCACAGGGCTGCTCTCTGGATGAATCGCACTCGCATCGCAACTTGAGATAGAGCTGCTGGCGTCCGCAGGGGATCCGACAACGGAGGTTGTGCCGGGCAGACGGACAGGTGACGAACTTGGTTGCTCCACATCGATGGGATGCTCAAGCTCGCTCGTCGCGGAGCTGAACTTCACCACAGGGCTCTCCGTCGCCTCCAGCGAATGCGACGACTCACGCACAAGACTGGGGCTTGTCGCCTCATATCGTTGCGCATCGGCGGCAGCATAGCCGCGCATGGCTGCATCGAATGAGTGAAGGTCTGCCTTGCCTTCCTCACTGTCGCTGTGTGAGGTGGTCGCTGCAAAGAGACTCGGGTCTCGTGGTGCGATCTCCTCCTTTATGGGCGAGGAAGAATGTGGTGTTTGTACCTCAGATGATGCTTCGTCAGCACCATCATTATCAGAGGTAGATGCATGTGAAGGCTCAGTAGGTGAATCGTGCGGCGGGGGGCTACTTTGAACATCAGTGGATGGGGATCTGGAAGCCGGAGCGGAGAAGGGTGAGTCGGGTGCGAAGGGGTCTTCCTGCCGCTTCTCCTCCACAGTATCCTGCACCGTTGCAATGGCAGGTTCCTCTGCAGGAGCCTCAATCTCAGACACATGTTGCGTCTTCTCATTGGCAGCTTCTCTTTCAGAAGCAGCCTGTGCTTCTTTCAGTGCAGCTTCTCTCTCTTCCGCTTCTCGGGCCGCAAGCTCTTCTTCTGCTGCTTCACGTTCAGCAGCTGCCTGTGCCGCTGCTTCCCTAAAGGCTGCCTCTCGCGTTGCTGCTTCCTTTGCCGCTGCACGAGCAGCCGCTGCCTCCTTGGCTGCCCGTTCATCTGCTGCCACAGCCGCGTCCCACAGTTCCCGAAACGCCTTGACGGACTCTGCTGAAGGAGTGAAGGGGAGCCGCGCGTAGTGGGCGTGGCGAAGCGTTGGTGGGGGCGTTGACACCAACAGTGGGTCGGAACTCGACGCGCTGGCGCCTGGCACAGACACAGCCGAGGAGCTGTCAGCTTGGGTAGCCTTCTTGGAAGGTGGGGCAGAGGCGTAGAACTCGCTTCTGAATGGCTGAGCCACGCGTGGCACGGAGGAATGGGCGGCGTGGCTGGCAGCGTTTGGGGTGACTTGGGAGCCCTGTTGCTGGTCGTGGAGGTTGTCTGCAAGAGACAACAAGGCCAGAACGGCGTACTCATCGGCAGATTGTGGCGTACAGGCGGCGCAGGACGGACGTAGACGGTATGAGGTTCCGTCCTCGCGTCGCGACCCTGCCTCTGAGGGCGTGTTGCTCGTTATTGCCCTGTTGGCAGGGCTGCAATGGTGGTAGTACTCTTCCCTCAGCGCGTCCAGAAAGCGTGCCATCTCTGGTGCATCGCGGTGAACGTGGAGAAATGTATGTGCCATGACCGCATCTCGGGGAAGAGTCGTGGACGTGGCCATCCATCCCTGAGCACGTCCACGGGAACTGCTCCTCTCTCCGCTCACTCCTCGAGACGCGCCAGACGTGTTCGATAGCTTTCGTAGTGCCATGTAGTACTGGCTGACATTGAAGGGCGATGAAGAGGTGTTGGAGCTCTTCACAGGGGCAGAAGAATGCAGTCGGGTCATGGCATGCTCCGTGTGTGGTCGAAGGTTTGCCATTGTGGGGACGTAGGAGGCGAACAGCACGGGTGGTGCCGATGGAGCCGTACGACGATTGGCTTCGGAGCGGCGACGTCCAGCGCGCTTCATCGGGGCATCTCCAACTTCCGCCGAGGCTGAGCGCGGCGTGAAGCAAGCGTCGTGGGCAGTTTCTTCCCCCTCTGCTGACGCGGTGCTGGACGATGCTTGGCGCCGCTGCATCTCGGTGATGCGTTGGTCCAGCTGCTTGAGCTCTTTGGTCAGCAGCTGCTCCTTGCGGTCCAGCAGGAGCAACTCCCCAGGGCGACGTCTGGCTGGCAGAGCTTGGAAGTTATTCACCTTAGCACGAACACGTGAACTCTCGCGAAGGTTGCGCTGGCGCTCTAGAAGCTCCCGCTTGGTCCGCTCCGTAACGGAGGCTTGGCGACCATGAGACCTCGAGCGAGATGTGTGGCAGCTTCCGCGAGGGTGTGGGGAGGGAGGCTCGCTGCTTCCATCTAGGACCTCTGCCGCCACCGTAGAGGCTGCTGGTGGAGCAGCCTCTCCCAGTTCCCCGACTACATCGTCTTCGGTCTTGGCCAGCGTGTCTCGGCGCTGCTGCTGGCTGGAACTGCTCTGCATCGAAGGACGACTTTCACCACTCGTGCGTAGTCCAGCAACCATCTCCTCGGAATCTCCACGCGAGGAGCCTCCAATGCTCGGTCTGCCGTTCCTTCGTCGTGATGCGCGGCGGCCGCGTGGTGGAGCCAGGGGAGCGCCAGCTGCCACCGTCGCATCTCCCTGAGCTGGGGTGGAGTGTGCCACCCCGAAGCGGCTCAGCATGTTGCTCACCTCGCGGCAGGTTTCCGAGGCGGAGGAGGAGCGAAGGTTCAGCTCCAAGTCCAGGTCATCGGGCGGTGGGCCCCCACTGTCGGGAGCCCCGCTGTTCCGATAGAGGTGGGGTGACGGAGAGCTTCCAGGTTGATCATCTCCCATGTACTCCTCGTAGCTCAGGTTGCCGCTGCCATTGCTGCGACGGAGTGCGCCGACGGCCTCCGCGGTGCCCGTGGGGGACTTGTCCTCAGCCACCGGAGGTATGCGCAAGGGAGAGGGTGGCTGAGCAGCACTGGAGTCGGCGCTCGTGAAGGGTCGCGTTTGGTCCGTCTGAGGAAGTGAGGAGGGGCCATCCACGCTGCTGCCGGCCTCGACTCCCTGACGAGCCGGAGCCTCCACCCCACGTTGGCGAAGGTAGTGCTGGGCAAGACGGCTCTTGTCGGCTGGTAGGGGTGGCGGGGTTGGGTCCTTAGACGAGGCACGAGGTGCCACCTGTGCGTGGCCGTTGGTGCAGCCACCACCACTGAGAAAGTTCTTGATGCGGGACCACACTGACGCACTCTTCGCTCGCTTCTTGGCGGGGCTCTTCGGGCCAGGCGGGGTCGACGCAGCCGGCGCGTCGACTGCGGAAGAGCGACGACCTCTGTCCCAGGAGAGGCTGCGGCTGCCACTGTCGCCCTTGATGGCCATCGCAGGGGAGCTCACCGGCTGCTCCCGGACGACAGTGAGGGGGATGCCAGTCGGTCGTGTTTGTGCATCAGCTCCCTCTGCCGTTGCTGGTGTTCTCGGAGTGTGGGTTGCCGGCCGCGTGGGACTCGGAGATGGCACCGGCCTCTCATCCACCGCCATCGTCCCCAGATGCAGCTGCCGCTCATCAATGGTGTTTGGGGTGGAGGGGTCCACCACACGGACTTGGTCCTCCACGACCCGGTCACTTCGCAGAAGCGCGGCGGCCTGCTGGCGCTGCATCTCCAGCAAGGCGTGCTCGTCCATGGTGGAGTGGCTGAGTCGCATGTCCGTGAGGGAGTTGGAAGGCCAGCGGGTGTGAAATACCGGCTGAGCGGCTTTGAGGAAGGAGGGAATGGGGATGATGGGTGCACCATCGTCCTTCAGCGACAGGTTCGCACGATCGCGGAAGGATGAGCCACCCGCGCCGGCATCGCTGGGCATGCCCATCGACCTGAACACTGAGCCTGCGGGGAACACATCGCTGGGCTGGCCGGAGATGGGCGGGCGGTTCGATGGAGAGCTCGGATTCCGCGCGGAGGCGTGCTGAATGGCCACTGGCCGATAAGAGGGGGGCTCCACGTCCACTACGGGGCATTGGGGTATATCAAGGTCGGCGGCATCAATCACCTGGATGATGTCGGCAGCAGCGGCACGTGAAGCGTGCGGAGATGTATTTAGAGGTGTTTCGTCCACGTCGTGGTAGGCGTTCACCCGTCGCGGTGGGGAGCGAGTGTTGGTATGGACGATGCCGGGGGTGTGCTCGGATGGAGCACGCCCTCGCATCTCATCGGAAGAAGACGTTGGACCGGAGCTTCGGCTAGCTGAGAAGAACTCAACGCTGGTGCTGGAGGACTCCCTCCCTGACTCTCCGTGTGTCGAGCGGTGTCTGCGATGACTATGGGAGATGGCGCCAGGGACGTCTACCACGGTTGATGACTGCCGCAATCCCGACGAGTCTCGGCCCTTCGTGAAGACGGTCTTGTAGGTGTTCTGCTCGGCTCCGGTATCATGGGGCTCCTTGTCACCATCATCCTGTTGATCCAGGGCCAACACAGCGCTCAGAAAGCGACTGCTGGCGCTGTTTGCTCCGCTGTCGTCCCGCAGTCCTTCGCTGTGCTGCCGTGTGGAGGCACCCCTCGAGTTTGGCGCAGGCGCACGCTCCAGCGGAGGCAATGGGGCAGCTGGTGCGCTTGAGTGTGATTCAGTTGCGGCAGGTTGTTGTTGTTGCTGTCGCTGTTGCGGGTCTGGCTCCGGTATGGTTCTGGCTGCAGTAGCCGCTGGTTCCCCAGAGAAACTGATGCGGTTGTCTGGAGTGGTGGCGCTGTCGGAGAGGACCGAGAACTGAATGGAACTAGTCTGGGACAGCATTGCTCCATACCGCAGGTGTGGGCGGCAGAGGATGCAGTCGAGTACAGGCTTGACGATCACAGAAGAAAAGCAGAAGAAGACAAGAAGAACATTCTGCGGCACACGCGATGACTCCACCTACGTCGTCCCTCCAGGGAAACATCACAGCAGAGATGAGCAGCAGCAATGATGGGCAGAACGAACTGAAGAACCACACGCACACGAGGGGTTCCAGCTACCCGAGGTACCGACTGTGCCCCATCCAATCCCCACAGACAGTCCATTGCGTGAGGATGGGCAGGTGCAGCACCATCCCGCCGCAGCCTAGTCCTTCCGGGAAGGAAACTCACGGGTGAAGGTCTCCGATCGAATCATCTTGCCCAGTGGGAAGCGTGGACTGCGCTGATCCCTACGAGGGGCGTCGGGGATGGCGTGTCCGACCACAATGACGACAGGAACGGTGTATCCGGCCGGTATGTCAACGGCCTTCATGACTGCCCCTTCGTCAATGCCCTCCAGCACGCATGTATCCCACCCTGCGGCGGTGCAGAGGTGTAGAAAGGTGGTGGCGGCAATCATACTCTGCTTCCACGCGTAGGCTTGTCGGCTCAAGGGAACGGTTAGGAGGGGGGTTCCCGTGCTGTAGCTGTAGGCCGTAGAGAGCGCGGTCTTGGCGTAGGCCACGCTCTGACAGGGACCACCGTGCAAGAAGTAGAAGATGTTGCGCAAGTACGTAGGCCCATAGGACGGATTCAGGTACTTGCTGTTGAGACCGAGCTCCAACGTCTGTGGGGCGTTGTCCTCGGGTTCCAGCTTCCCAGCAAAGACCATGCAGAGCGGTGCGTCCGCCACCTGTCGCTGACCCAGGGCGGCGCGACACAGCTTTTCACGGCCCTCTTGGCTCTGGACGGCCACGGCCACCCATCCCTGGAGGTTGAAGCCCGTTGGCGCACGGAGGGTGGTTGTGAGTACCTCCTCCAGCACCTTGGGGTCCAGAGGCCGCGATGAATCGAAGTGCTTGCAGCTCCACCGCTGCTGCACAACGGCGGAGGTGTGGGAAAGCGCGTCGGCTGAAAGAGCAGATGGAGATGCCGCCTTCTTCACCCTTGCATCTGCAGAGATGCTTGACGGAGTGGCAGGCAAGTTGGTCGCGGCATTGCTCCGGTTCCACTCAACAAACTGCCGAAAGGAGGCGATGAACCCCGCGTGATGAGTGAAGGTTGGTCGCATGGAGCACCACCACCACCTCAATCCAGTCGTCTAAACTTGAGCGACTACACCAGCAGCCGACGAACACCGACAACGTTCCAGGGGTGTGCCGGTGGTGAGGGGACCTAGGAAGAGAAGGACAGAGAAGCGGCAAATGTGGGACAGAAGAACATGCTCAGTTCTACGCGGCAGGGCAGCAGTCATCATCCACCTCACGTGATGACGTCCGTGTGCGTATGCAGAAGAATTGTCGTGAACGAGAAGATGGATAACATCGGCTCATCTCCCTCAGCCTCCCACATCACCCTGCTCCACCTCTGCGTTGTGTTTGGGGGAGATCCAACACTGCATAGGAGAGGGGGATGAAGGATGGAGGGAGAGACGAAGGGACCAACACTGTACATAATTCAGGTCAGGTGAGGGGTTGACGGACACATGGTGGAGTACCACGTCATCTTTCACTCAACGTGGGGAGTCGTCTAAAGCATCATGCTTTCAGGAGCACTGCGTGGGTTGTTGTCATCAACAATGTTCGCTGAAGTTTGATACGCGGATGAGAAGTAGTCGATGGGGTTGTAGCGCAGAGTCATGACGAGTCCTTCTTGGTTGGTGAAGACCGTCACCCCACGTGGGACGCCTGTGGAGCCCGCGCCACGGCCCTTTCCTCCATTGGCGAGCTTTTGCTGCTTCGTGCTGGCGGCGACACCAGGGCCTGGCGCCATAGACATGCATCGGTGGCCCGTTCCCTGGCAGCCATGGTAGACCTGCTTGCGATGCACGGCGAGGTTGTCGGCGGCGGGCAGCACCACACGTTTCACCGGCGGAAGGACGCTATCGGAGTCCAGAGATGCTTGCATCACCCCGGAAGGCTGGTAGGCGGGCATCGAACGGCGCTTGCCCATCTTCTTATCCATGTTGGAGTCGCGAGAGGCGCTGCGATCCTTCTTGGGGCGGCGGAAGGCCGATTGGCTGTAGTCGATGTACTCCTCGCGGCGGCAGTGGTAGTGCAGGGTACCGGCGTAGGGCACGGCAGCGTCGTGGGGGTCGCACCAACACGCCCGGAGGTGGCAGACGGCATCCCGAACAATGTGATTGACGCTCTTGGTTCCCGACTCACGCAGGGGAGCCATCCACACCCGATCGAAGCCGTTGGGCAGAATCTTCTCTCCGAAGCGGTCCGACGGGAGGCCATCAATGCGACGGCGATCACGGAAGTCGCGTGCGTCCTGCATCACCATCTCAATGCGCTCAGGGGAGTTCAGTGGAGGCAGGGTGTGGCGAATGAGGCCGGAGTAGCTCTTCCGGTTGCGTCGCGGGGCATGTCGCCAACCTCCTTGGCGGGAGCGGTGTTCCCGAGAAGGGGGCGGCGTCAGCTCGGCCACATCGCCGTTCGTGCCGTCGTCCTCACCGCCCTCACCATCCAGGACTAGGTCATCCCCTTCCTCGCCATCGGGGCGGATGAGCTCACGACGCGGGCTGCCCACCACACTGGCTGTGGCGAGCGCCAACTCCTCCGAGCGTATTTCGTTGAGGAGCTCCACGTAGGCAGCGCGCCTCGGGCAGAGCGCGTCCTCCAGGCGCTGGAGCAGAGACGGTGGGTACGGAGAGATACCAGCCATGTTGATGCGCAGGTACTTCCGACGCAGGGCAAAGCGCTCCGCAGAGGCCTGGGCCCCAGGGGCAG
Organism: Jaenimonas drosophilae; assembly: GCA_030849065.1. NCBI lineage: Eukaryota > Euglenozoa > Kinetoplastea > Trypanosomatida > Trypanosomatidae > Jaenimonas > Jaenimonas drosophilae. Next base: position 168,932 of record JASAON010001656.1, read on the forward strand.
CGTCGATGGAGTCGCCTTCCACCACTTCGTAGTGCTCCGGCTGAGTGGGCTCTGCCTCCTCGTCCTCCTCAGGAACGGCGTCCTCAGCGTTGAGCAATTCAGACTCCATCGGAACGGGAGGGGCGTAGTAGCAGAGCCCCGAGCGGAAGTAGCCGGCAGGTGTGCAGGCGTACTCAATGCGCTTGATGAAGTCATGGGGAAGCACCTGCATGGTGAGTGGGTCGTGGGGTACCCCTTCCATCAGCACCACCGCGAGTGAGCTGTTGTACTGCTCCACGAGGTCCACCAACGTTCGCAGACACTTCCACGTCAGGAAGTTGAAGTCGAGATAGAGGCAGCGGAGATGAGTGTTCTTGACGAGACCATTGAGAACATGCAGCACGTCTCCATCGTTGAAGCCGCAGTGCATGAGGGAGAGCGACTCGAGCGGGGGGTCAGTATTCAGCCAGGCAGCCAACTCCTTGCAGCCCTCCTCACCAATGTAGTTGCCGGAGAGGGACAGGTAGGAGAGGTGCTTGAGATCGCGAAGGGCATCAATGAGGGGCCGCACTGACCGGCTCGTCAGCGCGTTGTAGCCAAGATCTAGTACGCTAAGGTAGCGATTTTTGCTGAGGACATCCAGAGCGTTGTACATGGTTTGCTCCAGCAAACCATCATCGCCAATGTAGTGGTTGGCCACGTGGATAACCTGGTAGGGGAGGAAGAGCTCCTTCAGCTCTTCCTCGGTGAAGGGACGTGGACGGTCGCTATCGATGTTCATGGCGTTGAGGGTGCTCGCCAGGTCAACGGGAGCGGTCTGCTCCGTTGATTCCACGTGCTCCAGTGGGTGCCCCGACTCGTCACTACCGGCACCATCTACATCCAAACCACGCAGAGACAGCTTGTAGGTGTCAAGGATGGCACCCATCATTTCCTTAATCAGTCGGCCATTTTGGTGAAGAAATGAACGCTGCTGAGCTTCCGCCTTGCCGAGGCGGCGGGCGAGCTCACGGCTGAGGCCCTGGCCCATTTCACCGTGTAGCTAGGTTGGGGCACTAGATGAAGCGGGGGTGTATTAGAATGTTCGTGAAGAACCACCCTCTTGACTATGGAGGTACACGTAGATTGAGTGAAAAAAAAGGGAACATGAAGAAAGAGAACAATGTGCGGATGGCAGAGACACGTGTGTGCAATCATGCATTTCCAGCGCACGTCCCCGCAGAGCTCACATCGTTGGTCATTTTGCTGCGTTCTCAGCTCTTTGCCATGAGCGATGGCACATACTCAACAAACCAGGACAATGTCTCTGGCCTATGATACATCAGCAACCACATCCACCTCCTGAATCACTTCAGGGTGATCTGCAAGGGGTGGATAGGCGTCTGTTGGTGTCTGTGTGTTCGTACGTGTGCGTGTTCTGCTGTAGCAACACCAAAAGTGCTCCAGGTGTCAGTACCGTACGTTGTAGATCGCAAGGAGTGACTCCGTGTTGTGGAGCTCTCCCGCGAGGAGGATGGGCGTTCTCCCCTGGTCATCAGCGATGGCGATATACTCCACCCATGAGTGAATGAGTTGCTCTGCAGGTTTGTTGCTCGCAATCCCAACCTGGCCAAAGGTCGGCTGGCATCCCCAGCACCGCGTCTGGCTCTTACGCTTGAGCAGCTGCGCTGTAATCGTAAGCTGCGTGGAGACCGCGGTGGGGCCAAGGGGGAGCGTCACGAGTGGTGCACCCCGCAGTGGCCACGGTGCGGCGCGGCTCACGGTATGAGCAATCTTCTGCACAATTCCTTCCATGCGGCTCAGCGCCGTTGCAACGTACTGCTCGCGGAGAAGCTCCACCTGAGGATGAGTCATGGGCTCCTCGGAGCGTTGAGCCGCCTCGTCTGCGCGGGCAATGGCAACACTCCTTGGACAGAAGGAGACACAATCGTGGAGGAGAGACGAGCCGTGGGCATCCACACAAAAGACGCCTTGGGGATCATGCGTGAGGAGCACCTCGACGGCTTCTAGGAAGTGAGAGCGGCAGGCCTCGTGCAGGGCAGTCCGGCCATGAATATCGACGAGCTCACACAGTTCCTGTCGGATGTCCTCCGTCTCGAGCAGCTCACGAATGAAGGGAATCACCCGTTCCTGTGCCTTGGGCTCCACGTGGGAGCACAGAATGTGCAGTGGGCTGCGGCCAGTGGCGTCCGTGAGAAGGAAGTGGGCGCTACAAATGAGGCGTGCCCTCTTCGGGGCATTCCGCTGCTTGGAGGTCTCCCGAGAGGCCTCCTCATCGGAGGTGTCACTCGACCCGTGCCGCGGTTGGAAGCCGACGGCATCGCTCAGGTAGCTCACGTCCTCCTTCGGCATTCCTTCATCCTCCAGCGAGGCCAGCCAACGCTTGGTGCTAGAACCCTTGTCCTTGGATCGCTCTCGTCGCCCACGGCCGCGACGGTTGTTGACGCTCCCCCCAATGGAGTCGCCCATCGCATGACGCGCATCTGCACGAACCACCTCGTGGAAGAGGAGGTCAAGCACGTCGGGGTTGCCACGCTGTGCCGCGATGTGGAGTGGCGTGAGGAGGGTGGAGCAGCTCTGTGAGTGCGGCCAAGCATCGCTGGACAGGAGGCAGGCGATCATATCTAGGTTGGGCTGGTCCTTATCCACGGCAAGTACCAGTGGTGTATTGTCCTCCTCGTCGGGCTCGTTAGGGTCCGCGTAGAAGTCGAGCAGCTGACGGACATAGGACACCTGATCGTCCACCACGGCACGATGAAGAAGCGTGCCACCGCTATACAACCCACTTCCACGAATGAAAGAGGCGTGGCCCTCACTTAGGAGCAGCTTCACAATGGCAGGATCGCGGTGGTACTTGATGGCCATCTCGAGTGCCGTCAGGTGTTCCTCCTCCTCCTCGGCCTCAATGTCAACGGTGACGAACTCCGCCAGGAACGATGACGGCATCGCGCTCGCCCGACGGTGGCCACCGCCGGCACGTTGTGCGCGCAGCTTGCCACGCTTGGCAGTACTCAACGCCGTATGAGCCGTGACGACGCTGCTTGCCGCCCCGAGAACGTTGTCCGAGTGGCGCAGAAGCAGCTCCACCACGCGTTCCTCGTTGGCGCGCACCGCCACGTGGAGGGGGGTGAGGCCACGATGATCCGGCTTTCCAGCCAAGGCGCTCGCGCCCATGCCAAGGATGAGCTCCACCGATGTGGCATTCCCCTTCGCGGCGGCATAATGTAGTGGGGTCCGTCCAGAAAGGTCAGCGGCGTTGACGTCGAAGCGGGTGGTGTTGGGAATAACAAGGTTTGACAGGAGGAGCTCCAGCACACTGCGCTGAGGGCAGATGGCGGCGTAGTGCAGGGCACAGGCACCCTGGGAGTCTCGCTTCATGATGTTGACGTGGTAGTCCACCACGAGCTTGCGAATGAGCTCGGGGTGGTAGCCAAGAATGGCATGCATGAGTGGCGTGAGGCGCAGAGGAAGTCGGCCATGCACCATGTTGGGTGTGGGCTGCACGTTGGAGCTGGGCTTCTCCGGGACGTCGTCGTCGTGGTAGCGGCTGTGTTGGTGCTGCTGCCGTCCGCTTTTCCCGCTCTCCGCCTCCTCTGCCGCCAATACGTAGGCCAAGTCCAGCTCATCATCGGGGACGTAGCCGTGGATGTTGGCGCCGTAGTCTAGGAGATGCTGAATCATGTCAGAGGTGGGGAGCGATGAGAAAGACCACCACGTCCCAACCTCCCCGCCACCAATGTAGTTGCGCACGGGCTCCTCACCGATGCCTACCCCAGTCGTGGACTCACGGCGGGCGGAGATCTTGGCGCTTGCTCGGCCACTGTTCGCCGCGGCCTTGGACGCCTTGCTGCCAGCCCCCATCAAGGGAGGAAGGGGCATCAAGATGTAGTTGCGAAGGGCACAGTAGGGCAAGGCACAGAGCTTCGCGGAGTCACTCACGCGCGGGCACTCCTTCGTCGCGTAGTCGGCGTTGCGGCCGGTGCCAAAGCGGATGAGTGAGATGAGGGCAGAATCACCGTAGGCGTTCTCTGCCTCAATGGAGAGTCCGCGGCGGATGAGGTAGTCCAGGACAGAGGGCTGCGCAGCGGCGTAGTGCATGAGGGTGTAGCGCCCATCAGCAGAGATCTGAGACATGGAGTCCCCGGCGTCCAGCAGCTTCTCGACGAGTTGAACATCTCCATTGCTGCAAGCGCGAGCGAGAGCCGTCTGCGTTCCATTTACCAGCCGACTGAAGTCGATGGAAGCACCGTAGAAGGTCAGGAGGCGGGCGGCGGTGATGTCCCCACGCTCGACCGCCAACTCCGCCGCCGTCATCTGCGACACGCTACTCTTCGTGGAGAAGTCGGCGAACACCTCCTTCGTTTTCCCATCATCCTCAAGTCGCAGACGCAGATCGACGGAAGAAGTGGGGAGTGCGTTCAGCACAGGGAGGGAGCTGCGCGGCCCACGACCCTCCATCGCATCGGGAGACTTCTGGCGACTCTTGCGGCCGGCGGTGGACATGGATCGGCCGCTTTTTGGTCTGCCGCCGGAGCGGGACCCGGCGGCGCTGGGAGGATCGGGAGCTACCAAGGGGACAATGCCGTACTCCACCTCACGCATGAGGCAGTGCGGCAACACACCGTTGCGCTCGACGCCAATTGCGTGGAGAATGAGAAGCAAGTGCGCGTGGTCTCCCAAGGCAACGACGTAGTGCAGGAGGGTTCCCTCATCATTCGGTACCGCTACAGAGCCCGCTGCATCGGGGGTTCCCATGGAGGCCTCTATCGCGCGAACGGAGGCCTGCGACACCTCCACAGCAGAAGCCCGACGGGAGTGAGGGCCAGCGCTGGGCACGCGCTCGTGCTCATTTGCCCCATCGCCCGGAGCGCGGTGTGCCGGACCCGGAAGAGCCATCAAATCGTCGACGCTGGCTCCACGCATCATCAGTAGCCGCATCATGGCCATGGCATCTTCACCAAAGTTCCCCTGCAGGAGCAGTGCCGCCAACGGAGAGATGCGATCACCCTTGGAGAAGGGCGTTGCCTCACGTGCCTTGACGGGGTCCGCGCCCTTCTCGATAAGGGCCTCGACCTCCGCGCGGTCCAGACGCAGGCATGCGGCCATCAGCTGCTGGTTCCATGTGTTGTTGGGGTCTTCTACTTCCCTACGGCGCTTGGGGGCCATGGTGTTCTAAGTATGCCCACCCCCGCGAAGTTGCGGGAAATGATATATGTAGCTAATGCTCTACTAAAAACAAAAGCAAGAACATCATCAGAAGCGGTGAGTATGATCATTGAGTGTTGCGTACGTCGTCAGGAGTACACCATCCAGAGAAAAAAAAACACAAGAGTGCAGCATGTCCATGTACATGCACGGCGCACCAAGTGTGGTTCACTTTTCGGGGACTGAATATGATATCAAAAAAACCGTGGATGGCTGCTTCACAGGCTCCAGTCGTATTGTACTTGGCAACCACAATAGCTCCATTAAACACCCACGCGAACAGATGAATCACCTTCAGCATGACCACCAGACAGCCTGTGCCCTCAACGTGGACACCGCAGCGATCTATGCGAAAAACTTCTATGCGAACGAACCACCACCACCACCACCATGCACTCTACGATGGCTGCCACTGCTGACGGAGGGACTCTCGTGCTCGGTAGAGCGCCGCCAGTTGCTCATCTGCGGCTGCATTGCCCGTGGAGCGGTGACTGGGGGCATATGGATTGCTGCCGGGTGAGGGTATTCCTGCTGAAGAGGATGGAACCAGTGGCGCTTGGGGAATGATTCCCGTCGTGGTGCTGGGGCCTGCGTCCACCTGTGGTAACTGCCGACTGCTGAGGGGCAGAGTAGGAGCGGAATCTCCCAGTGGCTGCAAATGAAAGGCGTTGGTGCTGCGCTTCGTCATGCCCAGAGGAGAAGAGTAGTTTTCACTGGTCGATGGGTTCAGTGCAACAGGGGCCTGCAGGGGCTTCAAGCCAGTCGGAGAATTGACCCACGAGTTGTTGACGGGGCCAGCGAGGCTGCGTGGTTCCGTACTCTGGTGGGAGGACGAGTCCAGGCGTGTGTCGCCCCCTCGCAGACACGCAGGGCTGCTGGAGGGGGCCGAGGGTGTGGCGGTGGGAGCCGATGACGGCGGAAAGGCCGTGCCTCCATTGAGGGCGTAGCTAATGTCAGGAGCCGAAGCGACGCCACCGAGTGACGCCCTCAAATGGTTTGGGGGCATTTCCAAAGACCCAGCACGTGGTGGGGTTGGGTTCAGTACGTTTGGAGCTCCAGAAGAGGGGTTGGAGGAGTTGGCCACCATGTTGACCTGCTTCTGACGAATGGTGAGCCAGTCCTTGAAGTCTCGCAGCATCTGATCCTGGGCTCGTACCATGAAGGCTTTCATTCCCTCCACGTCCTCCTTCTTACCGCGCAGCGTCTGTGCCAGCTGACGGTACTTCTCCTTCTCTACATCCAGGCGATTAAGCTCCGACTGCTCTTCGGCATCGGGCTCCTCGACCCCTGCAACAGCCCGCTGAGCACGCAGCTGCTGGATAGTCATCTTGATACGCTTGATGGCTTCGGAGCTTCCATTTAAATCTGGTACGAGGTTCTTGCACTCTTCACAACGCTGCCGCAGATCGGCCTTCGTCTTCTCCAGCTTCGCGTAGTTGTTGCAGGATCGCTTGAAGGTCTCAAAGGCGGCAGGCCGGTCATTCAGGATTTCCTGGTCGGTGAGCGCCGTGAGGTTGTAGGCATCTCGGAGATGCTGCTGCTTACCCTGCAGATATTCCTGTGCTGCGGTAGCTTCAGCCTCAGAGAGCTTTCCAGCGGCGTTTAGGCCCGCAACACGCTGCATGGCAGCTCCGGCGACAGCCGCCGCCTGCTGCTGCTGCTCCTGACACTGGACTTGTGCGGCTGGTCCTGCTACACTTCCGTTTGATGGTGACGAAGAAGGCTGCCACATCGCCTCCGGGTGAGACTGTTGACGTTGAGGAGTACGAGAGGGAGCCAGACCCGCCACCGCTGCTGCTGCGCGTAGATTCGCCACGAGATTCCGGGCATCCAGCTTCAGGAGCTCATCTGCAAATAACAAGGGAGGCTGATCGCCATATGGCGCAAGCTGAGTCTCGGCATTGTAGTGCGCCCCATGTGATTGCTGAACAACTTGCAACAGTGTATTCATCTCATTTTCCTTCTGCAGCAAGCTGACTTGAAGCGCATCAACCTGCTCGCGAAACGTCTCGAGCTCCTTCGCCTGTTCATCCGTCATCTGACGCACTGGCTGTTCGGGGCGGGACTTCAGCATTTCCTTCATGATATCAAAGGCATAGAAGATACGGGCAAGATCGCCCTCGAAGCCCTCAATACGGGCAGATGGGCTGGGATTCTCTACATAGGTTGTAACCATGGATCGGCACATCATTTGCTCATCATCGGTCAGCTCTCGGTTGGCACCTTTTCCCTCCCCTTCATAGAAGGCCAGTTGGTCCTTCAGCTGGGCTACCTCCGCCTTGAGCTTGCGGACGAGAAGTACCGGGTCAGTCTCCTCATTCACGTGGGCGTTCTGCCGAATGAGTGCCACTCGTTGAGCAAACTGGCAGGTGCTAAGGGTCTCGGGGAGCTGCCCCTTTGCCAGGTGGGCGGTGGCAAGCATGGAAGTACGGCAGTTACCCCCCAGACTATCGCGAAGGACCATGGTCATGAAGGAGTTGCGAAAGGGGACATGTTGACGCTTACCATTTGCCTGCTCGCTCAGAGCCACAATGACATGCTCCAGATAGTGCAGCGAGAGGTTGATGTACTTGGCCTCCGTCAGTGTGTTTCCAGCAACACCGGTTTTACTGACGCGCTCACTTCCGGCAAGATCAACGAAGTTTAGCTTCGATCGACGGACTACCGAGCTACCAATGGTGCGGGCCTCCAACGAAATGGTGAAGATGCAGTGCGAGCGAGAGCTAGTCTTGTTCATGGGAGTCTCGCAGTACAGGCGATTGGTATCACCAATAAACAGAAGGTGTAGAGCATCATTTAATGTGGGGGAGAGGTACTGTTCCAACCCTTTTAGTGTGATGTCTTCCGTTCCCTCATGCACCGTCACTTGAGGAAGATCCTCCAGTGACTTGGCGTCTTTGCCGCCGCAGAGTAGGTCCTGGCCCTTGTCATTATAGATTTGGAGGTATGAGAGCTTGACCATCCAGTGGGCCCCATCACGCCGGCGGGTCTCATCGTAAACCATCGCCAGTGCACGAGGAATCATTCCCCGGTCATCATAGCTGTCCGTTCCTCCAGTGATGCTAAAGGTCTTACCACTTCCTGTTTGTCCATAGGCAAAGACGGTGCTGTTGTAGCCATCCATCACCGACTGCACGCAGTCCTTGGCAACGGCGTTGAAGACCTCCTCCTGACTCGTTGAGGTATCAAAGACTCGGCGGAAGGCGAAGGAGGCAACCTCTGCTGTGTTGTTGACAACATCAGCCTCTCCTTTTCTGTCGTTGTGCAACCGAATTGTGGATCCATTGAAGTCATGCTCCACTTCATAATCACATGGCTGGTTGGCGGCGGGGTTAGCATCCCCGAGGAGGCTGCTGTGCTGGGCAGTTGCGGGAGGCCGAACGCGAAGGAAGATGCGAATACCACTCGACTTACCCATTCTGGGAAGACCTATGATGCATCAAAGGTCTGTGGATGCACACACTAAATGATGAGATTCTGCACTACTATTCATAGATACAAGATGGGAACCAATGTGAAGGAAGCAAGTACTTCGTGGCGGCATCGTCCACTGACAATTGCCAGTTATCTCAGTCATGGATATGCGCGCAGAGTAGTTATGGCACGGAGTTTTGGGAATAGCAAGATTTGGGAGAAAATCTATCAACTGTGCTTGGAGCCAGTTATCAGCGAATCGGCCATCTAGCGCAGAATGTGCGCAAGGAGGTGCCACAACTCCAGACCACATTTGCAGCCGCGCCAGTATGTGTACTCATCAGACATCAAGCGACAACATGTGACACGTAATCACTCCAAAAGAAACGTCAAGAAAAGTCAAATCCACCGCACTCCACCCGCAGTTATTGGTCACTCACGAAAGTGCGATGAGACGCGCAATAACAAAAAAAAACTCCACCTAACGATTCATTCACATCGATACCACCGCTGAAAAGATGCCTGAAGCGCTCTACACACTAACATTTTTGGAGCTGCTTATGTGCGCATTTTAGCACCAATTCGATATTCACCAACCGAATACAAAACAGCACCAACCAGTGAAATATTGAGACCCAGAAAGTTGTACTCCGAGTACACGTAGTCGCTGAAAACTACGCCGATGTAGGACGTAAAGATGTTCTTCGCCACCCCAACCATGGAAGAGACAAGTGGTGAGTTGACCTTGGTACACAGCATCGATGCATAGTTGATCACGAAGCCCATCGCTCCAGAAAGAAACAAGAGAACTTGGAAGTAAGTGGAGCTCCAGTGTTCGAACTGATAGAGAACCTCTCTATCATTGACACCACCGAAGAGTATCAGTGGGATCAAGCACATGCAGCTGAATAGGCTATTGTAGAAGAGAATACCTTCAGAACGAAGCTGAACTAGTGTAACCCTAGGAGGGGTGTCCGCCACGATCTCCTCGGTGGATGCAGAGGCTTGGGGACGTTCGTTCGCCTTGTCCATCATTACGCGCAGCATGACACCCGTCAATGCAGTTAAGATGTTGTTGACCATGACAGCAAAGACCCCCCATGGCTTAAGAGTGAGGTCGCTGGCAGCACCAAGAAGGGCCCCGCCCATGACAATGGAGAGGGAAGCGAACACCATGATCGATGAGCGTTTCCCAAGCATCGTCATCTGTAGGCCAAGTGTCATCAAAATCGATATACGCCGAATCATAACAAAGGTTGGCATACTGAGATCACGAGTGGCAGCCAATCCTGAGAGAATGTTGCCCACAAAGAACAGCGGGAGGGGAAAGAGTGGTCCCGCAATAACCTCCAAGGGATTTTTGCACAAAGGAAAGCGTGGAATGGTGCGCAAGACATTCCTTTGCACCAAGATCCAGACAACCGTGAAGATGCACTGCAAAAGTGCAAGTGACGCAAAGCAAACAAAGCGGTACTCCGTCAGAATGGCCTTCATGATCAGCATCGTAGCCGCGCTGCTCACACCAAGCATTACCGCAGCGGTGAACTTGAGAAGGGGACTTGCCTGATCTTCACTGACGTTGAGCCATTGCGAGGATGACGAGCCGTCAATCGGAGCGACTATTGTGGAGGATCCCGCCGATGGTGGGAGTTCGTGTCGCTCATTCTTCTCCATACCACCAACACGCACACGGTGAACGATAGGTGTTGTGAATGTTTGGGCGTGGCAAAATGGTGCCTTGGAAGAGTAGTGTTCTTCGTGATTTCCAAAAGAAGCTATGATGGCTACTAACTACACAAGAAGATGTGGAGAAACGGGAAGTTGATGAAGTAACAGCAAGAACAAGTCGGCTCCATCAATGTAGCGATAGATATCACAATGGGCTGAAAACAGAGCAGGTGATAGCGTCCACCACAAACACAAGGGACGTAAGCACACACGCACTCTCGTGCGGTACCTCACATCACTTTTGGGAAGGTGGACGGTGCAGTCGAGAAGCGGTGGCCTCATTCATGCCACGTGACTTTGAGACAGCGACCTTCGGACATCCAGCGAGGGGACGAAAATCAGTCAAGGCGTGGCACCCGCGAATGTCCAGCTGCGTCAACGAACTGCAAAATGAGACTCCTGTGAGTGTGCGCACGCTACTGTACGCCAAATTAAGGAAGCGCAGTGCGTTAAGACGTGGAAGGGTGCCCAAATCCGTCATGCCAGAACAACGTGAGAGGTCAACCACTTCCAATGCGGTACACTTCCCAACCCACTTGAGATGATCCATGCACGTTCCTGCAGCAATCAGGCGGCGAAGTGCCGTCAGAGTGACAAGAGGGCGGAAGTCACGTAGCTGGAGACATTCAGACACATCCAGTTCCTCCAGCTGCAGGCAGAGAGCAAGGGTGTTGGCGTTGACGAGCCGGCATCCGCGAAGGGAGAGGGTTCGAAGCTGAGGCAGTTTTCCCAAACAGTCCCACGCACGTATTTCACGGCAAAAGGACAGATTCACATGCGTCACGGATTGACAAGACACAAGCCAGTCAACCCCGCCAATGAGCGTACGGCTAAGGTTGAGCGTGCTCAGTCCTGTCAGACGCCCAATCGCCGGCACCTCTGACAGCAGCGAGCATGAGGCAAGCTCAAGTGTTGTGATCGCCTCGGGCTGATCGGCACAGTCAATGATCCGTTCAAGAGCGGCGTTGCTGCACATCGTGCCAGACAGGTCGAGCACCTTTAGTGCAGGAAAGCAGGGTGTATTAGCCATACCAGCAGAAGATGCACGCTGCGGTAGCATCGAAGGGTCGACGTAGTATCCCGTGTTGCGCAACGAGCACACCTCAAGCAGTGGTAGCAAGCTGAGGAATCGCTCCAGCACTCCACGAATAGCCCAAAGACGAGGGAATAGGTTGAGGGCCAGCACGAAGGGCCGTGTCTGTGGAGACATGTGACTGGTGTGAGCCACCCCATGAGAGGAGCTGGTACTTCCTATCTTCTTGTCCGACGTGTGAAGTGGATGAGTAGCAACTATCTCTGCTCTATTGCAGAGCCACTGGCAGAGATCGACCCGGCGAAGCGACCGGAAACGTCGCCGGGCCTCTTCCGCGGGACGGCGCAGCGCAACATCCTCCCCAACACCAAAGCCGGGGCCCATCGTGGGTGCATCCACCCGTGGAGAGGCCCGAATGATGTCACTCACCACCGAAGTGGAGGCAGAGTCGAGGGCCTCCTCTTTCACTTGGTCCCGTTGCCAGACGTAGGCTACCCAGTACATCCACAGCTCCGCCTCGGAGGCATCGGCCAGGGGTACCCGCCCCAGCTCCATCACAGGGCGACGGCGCGGAGCCACCACGGAGCCACGTCCTTCGCCAATTGCCACCAACGCCTCCGAAGCAGCCGCAGTCGGCTTGGTGGTCTTCAGCCCAGCCGGTGTTCCGGCGACGGCGACTGCCGACGCCGGTGATGGCGGGGGTGAAAGACCGTAGACCTCGCTGACTGGGCACACAAACACCACCGACGGCGCACCGCGTCCGCGGAAGGTTTCAATTGTTACGAAGCGGCGTGCCTCAACAACATCCATGATGGCACTCGCCACCTCCGCTGCCCCCCACGCAGGTCCTCCCGCCACACTCCGGCAACTTCCGATGCCCCACATGCTACCCATTGCACCAAATGCCTCAAGACGGCCATGAGCGTCCATACGTGATGAGCGAGGGGAGAAGGGGTCCACGTATCGTGAGATACCAAGACGTCCCGTCCTCGGAGTCACCGACGCACTGGGAATCGAGATGCTCCGCGTAGCCGCACACATTGCGGGGCTTCCACTGTGGCGCTGCACAAAGTGATCGAGCTGCGCTCTTGTTGAGAGGCTCGAGATGAGGTGAGGGTGCGCCCCCTCCGACTCCCCAACAAGCTTCTCTCTTGTCCCACAGTAGGTGTAGAACTGGAGCTCGTACATCTCCCGCTCCTTTCCCTCCCACATGGACAGCGCAATTCGGTTCTCCATCTCCACGCACACCAGTTGCTCCCGCTGCGCATGATGACGCTCCTCTCTATGCTTCCAGAGGCTCAGCCATGCTGTGGTGGAGAGCGGAGCCGATGTACGAGGACGAGGGGTCGAAGACACCGGAGCAACACGCCGAGGAGCTGCCTTTGAAACTGTGGCCGTTGCCACGGAGGACGGACGTGGGGCAGACAAACGTGGAGCTACAGTGACCGATGATGGCGCCGCTCGCTTTGGCAGGCGAAAGCCAAAGGCCTCCAGTGATCGCGGAGGAGTTGTCGGGGCTGTCGCGAAGAATGGCAATGTCCCGAGCTCCTCCATCGTCATGCGGGCGCACGGATCGAGAACCAACGTGTGGTGAAGGACCTCCAGCACGAGGGGGTCCTTCACACGCACCATTGCGGCTTGCGAATAGCGGATGGAGAGCGACCCATCTACCAGCTTCGTTTCCTCAAATGGAGGAGATCCCACAATCACGGTGTAGAGCACGACCCCAAAGGACCACACATCAGCGGGGAAGCTGTAGCTTCGGTCCTCTGGGTTAAGTGTGTCATCTTGTACTGCCAACTTTGTCGCGGGTGAAGCGGAGCAGGCAAGCACCTCCGGCGCTCGGTAGTGAGTACTTCCGCAGAGCCGGTACGCCCGGGGAGGGCCGCCGGAGCTTTTGGAAGACCCGCATGACAGGCCGAAGTCACCCACTTTCAACGCGACGCGCGCATCCAAGAAGAGGTTCTCCGGTTTGAGATCACGATGAATAATGCGCTGACGGTGGAGATATACCATCGCTGAACGGCATTGTGCCATCATGTATTGCGCCTCACCTGTTGTGAGTGGGCGCACCTTGAGGAGGTCCTTGAGCGTGCCATTCGCGCACAACTCCATCAGCATCACATCGCTTGACTGGAGACGGAAGCTACGCTCAAACTTCACAATGTGCGGGTGTTGGAGGAGCCGGTGGGTGCGGATCTCCGCCCGCCGCGCCCGCTCTGACACCTCAGACCGCGTCGTGGGAGAGCGATCGAGGTACTTGAGGGCAAAAACCCCCGTTGACGTGGTGACCTCGTAGCAGCACGCATAAGCGCCTTTGCCGAGGACACGCCCACAGCGCAGCACACGTACTCGCCGCTCCGAGGGATAGACCTCATATATCACTGCGCCAGATTTGAGGTGGGACAGGTCCGCTCCACCGACAGTGGAAGTTGAGATGCACGAAGGGGTGGCAGAGAAGGGCCTCAGGGATGACTTCTCTCCTAGTGGGGCAGCACTGGGATTTCGACGCCATGGAAGGGGCGGAACGCCTGCAGCCTGGCTTGACATTCACCACAATACGCGTCGTTCGCGTTAAGGAAAGGTTGGGACTGCTGCAGCTTGAGGCCGCAGTGAATGATGGCCTTTATAATGAAGATACAATAGAGTGATGGTGCTTTATGTTACACATCCACACACAACACAAAACACACAGCACGTACCTGCTCCACGTCGTAGGCACAGGGGAGAGGTCAGATGGAGTCACGCAGCCGTAGAATCCGCCACAAAGGATAGGCGTGGGAGCGTGCCCCTCTACAGAAGATCACGCCACCAAAGATAACAAGTCGCCACAGCGGGCGGAGGTTGGGCTGAGTTAGGAGTGAAGAATGTGGCCGCCACAAAAATTGAAGATATTGAGTGAAGAAGTGATGCTATGTTTGGCTCTACGACATCTCTATACTTGTGTACGTGTGTTGGCGTACGGGGCTACAAAGTACGCTGGATAGCTCTCTCCAACGTGTTTTAAGAGAGGCAGAAGGAGTCCACGGGTGAGGGTGGGAGCACCAGTCTGTGCTCCAAATGGTTCCTTATGAAAACTGAGAGAAGAGAAGCAGAGGAGACACCTGAGTGATACGTGATGAATAGGGCACCAGCATAATGATGGCAGACATGGATTGTTGGGGGGGGGGGTTGAAAGGTGAGAAGAGAGGGCACCCAAATGAGTGGGCGGAACCACTCACTGCGTGGCAGGCATGAGCCCATCACAGAAGCAAGTGATTGAGCGGTACAGTATCACAGCAAACAGCTGTTTCAGACATGATAGGTGAAACGTATACAGAGGTGAAGCCAATCGCGGGCATGGATATGAGAGGAGGAAGGGTATGGGATCATCCTGCTCGACGTTGAAGGCGCGTGATGCCTTCATAGGTGGTTGGATGCGGGCGGCTAATCTCCGCACTGCCGTTCTCAGGACCACTCTCCACGGGAATGAACTGCTGACTGAAGGAGGTCGCCACGGAAGATTCCAGCTCCCACGCATCCACCCCTCCCTCGAAGTCACCGGCCTCCTCCGCACAGTGGGGGAGGCCCATATTGTCGCGGAGGGCAGTCTCCGCGGATGGGGTGGGGGTCAACGTTGGCGGCGCTTGACGCTCTCCCCTTCGCGGGGGCAGAAGAAGATCATCTGCGGCCCAAGTTGTTGTGACGGCGGTGGTGGCCGGCTTCTTCTCCGCCTCACAAACGGGCTCGTGGGTGCTGTCGTCGGAGGCACCTGCAGAGATGCTGCGACCTCGCGCCCCAATGTTGATGACGGTAGCGAGGCCTTCGTTCTTGGGAGAGGGATGCAGGTGCGGGCTAGAGTTGTGCTGCGGCTCTGCAGGCTCCCGTAGCACAGGCGTCGCCCCAATCTTGCGGCTCATTGCGTCGTCGCCTTCATAATCCGAAGATGATGAAGGCGGTGTTGCTCCACGAGACGTCGCTCGACGAGCAGGTGCCATGGGCGTGGTGAAGAGATCTCGCCCCTCCTCACCCAGCAGTGCACGCAGGTGCCTCATGTGCCTCGCCACGCTTGATACAACGCTGGCATCACCCTCACCACCCTGAGCAGACGATGACTCCTCGCTAGCAGCACACTCCGACCCAGAATCACTTGCGCCAGAACGAAGATGAGGCTGGCAAGACGGTCCGCCATCCTCCTTTCCAGTGGAAGCAGCTTGCTTGCCGTGGTCCGCCGGCAGCGACAACTCCGCCGTACTTCCCTCACGTCTCCGTGGCTTCTCACTGGGCGACTGCAGCACACGCCATCGCCGTGCGAGACCGTCGGCGGAGATGCGTGGAGCGGCCAAGGAGTTGGCGTGGAGCAGCGTTCCTCGTGGCAGCAACCCAAGCGGCAAGTCATCATGGAGGGCAACGCCATTCCCCACCAACTCAAGCAGCTCCACCGGGATGCCTCGCTGCCGCTCCACCTCCCTCTTGCAGTCCCCAACAGTCATTTGGTTCAGCCTCGCAACGGGAACGACGAGGCGGATGAAGTTGCGGCCATCCATGGAGTCAGTAGATGGGCATCGAGGGTCCGCGTGGTGTATTGTCAGTGACGGGCTCTCGCTACGGCGGTGTGAGGCAGAGAGCATTACACTCCCCTCCATCACAATGATGATGGACTCCATATCAGTCTGCTCCACTCCATAGAGAAGCTGCACGCCACCATGGTCTTCGTGTCCCGCCGCTGTTCTGGAAGGCTGCACGGATGCGGGCGTCGGTGAAGGAGTATGGGCCACGGGTGCACTCCATGAGGTTGGCAGGGGTGCCCGTGACGAAGAAGAGGGGAAGGCCCCTACCTTCCTTCGAGGAGCCTCCACGGTGGAGGATGAGTGGCCCAAGCACGGGGGCTCCAGCAAGGGGGTCGCTGTGGTATGGGCCCCAATGCTGCGCCGTCCAGCAGAACTCATGGAGGGACGTGGCGGTGATGGCTGTGAGCGGGGCTCCACAAGGTCCTCGTGAGAGGGAGCGCGGATGGAAGCACGTCCGGCGCCAGGCCAAACGCTCCGCGGAAGAGGAGAAGGCGTGAAGGCTGGACGGGAGTCAATCCGCTGCTCCATCGGGGTCGCCACCGCAACTCCTTCAGTTGCAGGATTCAGCACGGCGCTGTTGTTAGTGCTGACGTGGCTGTGCCGAGCCTCCGGCTGGCTCTCGGCCCCGCTGCGTCGGCTATGACGCGAGCTGTGGCGATGGTGGCCACCATGGTGTTCGTGGCGGCTTCGATGGCGGCGAGAGCTACTCGCGGTGCGGTAAGCCGACGACGCAGAGGCAGTCGCCTTCTCCTCTGTGAGGTACTCCGGCGGGGGAAGACGTGTGGGGCCCCGGCGCGGTGGGACGTGTGCCGGAGGTTCTCGTGATGCATCGGGGGCCATGGGACTCAGACTACGCGCACCACGAGTGGGGGGTCCTCCGTACGCTAATACAGCCTCTCGTCGTGCACGTCCTGCCTCAGTAGCGCGCGCCACAGCCTGACGCTCTGAGAGTGAGTTGGGCATCGCACTTCCATAATAGGAAGCCTCCCTCCTGGAGCTAGACTTGGTCTGCCTCGGGGCAGATGCCCGTTGTGGTTGTGGGGCAGCAGTGGTCATGGGCAATGACGATCCTCGTCAGCTTTTGGACTACGCTATTGTGCTGTTTGGGTATGCAACCGGAGATCCAGAGAAACTCCGTACACAAGGCTGCAGTCGCCCGCGTCCTTCTTGTGTTTCGGCCCACTTGTCGCGTGAGGACTGACGTGGTGCTCTGAGAAGTGCAAGCAACAACCATGAAGAGGGAAAGAAATTGCGAAGAGGTGTGGCATGAATGAGCAGTGATGCATCTCGCACACAAGAAAAGAATCGAGCGTCCACCGCAATCGGTTGTTGGCCCGCTGACACAAAGTTTGTTGCGAAACGGCGAATTCATCCCTGCAATGGATGTATTCTCAGGAGATGGGCTCCTGATGTTGTGTGGGGATCCAATAAAAGAGCGACCGAGTGCATTCAAGACAACGAGCGGTATGTGGCTCCGGCAGCACAGCAAAAGGGGGGAGGGGGGAGAATACAGGGCAGGGCCGCTATCCCTCTTGGCCAAAGCTTTTCGTGAAATCGTCGTACTGGGCAATATCAGACTCACGCACGGATGGTCGGGTGGTGCGAAGAGACTTGATAAAGTCTGCCATCGTCGCTGGGAGCGGCAGAAGGTACTCCGGCTCTTTGATGTCCAAGGCCCGCATGGGAAAAGCGGCAGGATCTCCAGGAGAGCACGGAACCAACCTGGTATCAATGGTTCGCGTGGGGTCTTTTGGATCGGGGCCGGTGACGTGCTTGAAGTGTGTTGCCACCTGTAGAGTACGGATACACTCCATCAATGCGTTTCGAACAAGGTTCTCCATGTCGCTGCCCGAATACATCTCGGTCTTCTCACCAATAACGCGGAAGTCTTCTTCCGTCAGTGAGTGTGGGGAGTTGCCAAGATGAATCTTGAGCATCTGGCGCCTCCCTGCTTCGTCAGGAAGAGGAATATAGATTCGACGCTCAAAGCGGCGACGAATGGCATTATCCAGTCCCCATGGAATATTTGTGGCAGCAAGCACCAAAACTCCCTCTTCACCACGGCCAACACCCTGCATCTGAACCAGGAACTCCGTCTTCACTCGTCGTGAGGCATCATTCTCCGAATCGGAGCGAGCAGACACCAAGGCATCAATCTCATCCACAAAGATGATGGAGATGCGCTGTGTCTCTGCGTACGCCTCACGCGCCATCTCGAACAAATTACGAACGAGTTTCTCCGAGTCACCCAGCCAGCGGGAGAGCAAATCGGAGCTACTGACGCTGAAGAAGGATCCCTCACCCTCGGTTGCCACAGCCTTCGCTAAGTAGGACTTACCCGTTCCAGGGGGGCCATAGAGTAGAATGCCCCGCCACGGACGACGATTGCCAGTAAACAGCTGCGGGAACTTCATGGGGAGGATGATGGTTTCCTTGAGGGCCTCCTTTGCACCTTCTAGCCCAGCGATCTGGTCCCAGTGCACGTTGGGTTTGATCTTTACAATGGCGCTCTCCAGCCCTCCACGCATGCGTGATTTGTCGTCGTC
Source organism: Jaenimonas drosophilae (assembly GCA_030849065.1). Taxonomy (NCBI): domain Eukaryota; phylum Euglenozoa; class Kinetoplastea; order Trypanosomatida; family Trypanosomatidae; genus Jaenimonas; species Jaenimonas drosophilae. The sequence continues at coordinate 187,387 of JASAON010001656.1, forward strand.
GTCCGTCTTGCCCTTGGTGGCAGACTTCTGACGCACAGCATCTGCATCATTCCCTTGGTCACCTTGGTTGTCATCCTTTGCGGATTGAAGGTACTCCTTGATCTTTTCAGCCCGCTCCAACACCTCTAGTGAGCGCTTCTTGAGCATGTCCAGCTTCGTGGGGTTCTTGTTCTCATACTTGATGGCCATCTGGAAGGCGTCAAGGGCAGAGAGATAGGCTCGGTAGGCGGACTGGTAGTCCTTCGATTCGTCAAGGGCCAGTGCCTTATTGAGCATCTCCACCGCCCGAGAGACGAAGTCAACGGACATGGCCGTGATATGTTGTTTTGCGTTGCAACAAGTGAATACACCAACTACACTAAACGCTGGGAGTCGCGTATGTCCTCAGTCGTACTTGATACCGACTGAGCTGGGTAAGAGAAGAGGGTTGGGATTGGATGAAGTGAGAGATACTCATGAAGAAGCACACAATGACATCCTTGACCGTGAGGAGAGGAAAATGTTGTGTTCGACCAGTGTGGCGTGGCAGATGAATGGAATGGAGGCAGAATAGGTCAGCAGCATGTTGCTCCTTGCAGGCAAAAAAGCGTCGAGGGACGGATGGCAACGCCCCCTTGAATGCAACAAGCGAGAGTGCCCATCACCGAAGCAAACACTGTTGCTGGAGTTCACATGCAGAAGCAAACACATCTTTTGCAGTGGGGCGATTCGTTGGCTCAATATCCAGCATGCGTAGAAGGAGATTGGCAAACTGCGCGGAGTACCCACTGACCCGTCGAATGATCTGCTGGCGTGGGAACTGCCGTGAGGTGTAGGTGTTCAGTGCCTGCTTTCCTATCATACCATCATCAAAAGTGGCCATGTTGAACATGACGACTCCGAGAGAAAAGATGTCTGCCTTTGTAGTGACAGGGCCGCCTTTGCGAAGCATCTCTGGCGCTGCATTGAGGAAGGAGTAGGGTCGGTCATCGTGGGCATCTTCCGGCGCGCAGGTGTCAAGATCAATCAGAACCACCTGCTCTCCTTTGCTCATAAGCAAGATGTTCTCTGGCTTAACATCACGATGCACCAGTGGTGGCGAACGCGTATGGAGGTAGTCCAATACCTCGGCGATTTGTGCCACAAAGCAGCAAACATCCTTCTCCCCTAGCCTTCCGTGTGCATCGGAGATGAGGTCACGCAGGGTCCCTTCCTCGTGGTAGTCCATGGCAATTAACAGACAGTAGGGCTTGCCCGTTCCTGGCGCCGCCTCCCGCCCTTCCACGTGGCGGTAGTGAATCAGGTGCGAGTGATTCAATGTTCGGAGAATGGCCTGTGCCTCACCAAGTGCGCGTTCGTAGTGCGTGCGGTCGTCAAAATGGAGCTCCTTGCGTGCCACCAACGATCCATCTGGAGCTCTACACACGGTAAGTTTGCCCTGGCCTCCTTCCCCGAGATCTCGTACCTTGACGAGGCCACTGAACCAACTTGACGCTTTGGCGGGCTGTAGCATACGAATTACGTCACGGTTCACCGTGATGCCTACATTCTCCGCGATGTTCCACTTGAGAGGAACGGGGCAGCATGACCGGCACCGGAGTTCTCCTTGCTCAAATGAACTAATAAGGCAGTGGAAGCAGAGCGGAACTGCACAGCGACCACAGAAGAAGCTGGGGTTCAATCCAGCAATAGCAAAACCGCATCGACCACATTGAAGGCATTGTGGTGGGCCGGACACGTGTGCCTTGTAGCAATTGATGCAACGAGCAACAAAAAGACGCTGGCGACACTGACCCTCGACACAGCACTTGTGGCATGTTTCTACGCGGCAGACCTCACAACGGTATAGCGGATATGGAGTCTGATTAGGTGAAGCACAGGTGGAGCACGCAGACCCCACGGCATCGGTAGCGGGCAGCGACATGGTCACTGCGGGAGTCGTACTAATGCGATTGGGGCGCCGCGTGGCCAATCACTCTTCAGGGTAGCAGGTTCGAGATATTGGAGAACAAGGAGAGAGAGAGAGAACGGCACGTAACTTTGCAAATACGATCCACGTGAACGTGGTACCCAGATGAGACTACGGAGAGATTCAGAAGAGAGGAAGATGATTGTGACCCATGTTGCAACGTTCCTCTCTAAGAACATACGCTTCAGCTGGAACTTAGAAGAAACCCATATCGTGACTGCATCTGCTGCTGCACCTTTGCCCCGAGTGCGGGAGGCATCTTTGCTGCATTATCTGTTTCACCGGCCTGGTGTGCCAGAAGGCCAGCCTTGCCGCCCTTCAACAACAGCCCCTGTGCAGTAGTAGTTGGCCCAGAAGAGGTACCAGGCGACCGCCCCGCCTCCTCTGAAGGCAGCGCTGTCGCTGTGCACCATCGTGGATATAGGTCCTTCAACCAGGCAAGTAGCAGGCAGCCCATCACACCGTTAACGGAGGTTGATGTGTGCTCGCCCTCTTTATGCACGGTGACAGGAGAACACGCAACGCGGACCGGACAGCCTCCCTTGGTGGCGTCATGTGTGCCAAATGCTGGGTTTAGGGATACTGCACCAGCGGGAGCTGTTGTTGGGGGAACAAAGAAGCCTCCCGGAGCGCCAGGGTTAGTACCAGCGTTGTCTTGGAGTACAGGAACGGAATCACGCTGAAGCGCCTGTGCTGCGGTGGTGTTCACGAGGGAGATGAGGAGTACGGACTCCACGAGGGTGGGGAGGATTGCCTCAACGGAACGCCCAATCTCACTACGACCGCCACGGCGGCCGCCGCCAGCTCCATGGGGGCGACCGGATGCGGCTGCCATGGCAGCAAGCGGACGTACCGTGTTGCCACCTGCGATAGCCGCCATGGAAGGTGGGCTTCCTGACTGCTGATGGGTACGATAGAGCACTTCCATCTCTTCCTCCGTCATGGCATCCGATGGTGTGCAGGTGTTGTTGGCAGCGAGGTCATTGACTATAAAGAGGTAACTTAGGGCAAAAAAGCACAGCTCCACAAGCTTCTCATGGATCCCATGCACCTCTGGTTGGGCATCTGCGGTGGCGCCTGGTGACTCAGACAGAGCGCGGAGACGGTGGTAGTGCTGACACGCCTCAAACGCCAGCCCAACCACTCGGTCAAGCAGGAGGCTAAGTGCGTGGAGCGTACAGCCCCTGTGATCCACCACGAAGGCCATGCGCTCCGCAATGAATGACTTCGCCAGCACCACATCCCGTACTCGTGCAATGTAAGCCGGCAGCGGGGGATGTTGGTCATTGCCCGACACACGTGGAGGTGTGTCGGGGTTGGGGCAGGGTGCCTTCTCCACCTGCAATCGAAGGTCCAACATGCTTGACCATGTATCAACGCCTTCCTGGTCGAGCTCCAGCATGATGCGGTTCTCGGCTGCCATCATCCGTGCCAGCCAATCAAGAGAGAGGGGTGGGTGAGAAGCTTTATCCGGGTTGCGGATGGCGTCCTGCAGGCAGTCCGGGCCGCAATGCGGGAGGGGCGGGGGAATCCACACCAAACCCTTCCCGCCAACCTCCATCTGGAAGGGCTCTGTGCGCCACGCCATCAACGAATCACCCTGAAGAAGGGAGTAGAGGCGCCAGCGGTAATACAGCAGACGAGGATCGTCCCACGGCGCGTTGAGGAAGTCAAAGTTGGGGTTGTTCCCCTCCCGTGTCACAATCTCCTCCTCCGTTGTTGGTCCGCCCTGAACAACAAACATGGCAAGAAGGTCGAGGAGAATTGTCGTCCGTATGGGGAGGTCTGCAGGGACAATCTGCCGTGGAGCGTAGCTGGCAATGGTCACATCCCGCTCGCGTCGCTGACGGTTGTCGGATGGACCTCCACGTCGGCCCCCGTCACGTGGCGGCCGCGGGCCTCTTCCACCGTAGTTGGGCAGAGGCTCGGTGCGCGGCGCCTCGGGTGGGATATCAGAGTACGTCATTTCTACACCAGAGTGGGCTGGAGTGGGGTACACATTTTCGGCATAGTTCAAATTGGGGGCGTACTCTGGCTGGGTTGCATAGCCCCTATCCATGCCCTCAAAGGACTGCCCTCTATCGCGGTCATCGCGGTGTGGCACGTAGGCGCTGTCTCGGCGGGGGTGGTGTTGGTGGTGGAACTGGCCATCATCATCGCGGCCACGACGACGTGAGCCATCGGATGGATTGTATGTCGGTTGGGGTTGTTGGCGGTAGTCCTCGTGCTGAGGTCCGTTGTAGTGCGGTGGTGTCTGGCTGGGCATGGCGGATGGCGGGTAATGGTAAGATGGCGGTGTGGGGAATACCGCTGCATCTGAAGGCGGTGCTGCGCTTCCATGGTCACCCGCGTACGAGGGTGACGGGAGCGGCATGGGTGGCCGATGGAGGGGGAGTTGGTGGGAATAAGAAGTGAGATAAGGAACGGTCAGGTCGCTGAGTAGCGATCAACACGAGCCTTGTCCTAAACTTGAACTGCGGCGGTGGAGGGAGGTAGTGGCGTTGCGCACAAACCACCGAAGGGGATGGGGTGGAAGATAGGCATGAAGGTGATGTTGGTAGAGGGAAGGTTGTGTTTTTTTTGGAGGGAAGGGAGTCAGACACAAAGGCACATACTCTTGTGCGAAATGAGACTCACTCCCCACACACACGATGCAGGTGTCACACTCGCAAGCATCATTCCTCTCATTGAGTTGATGGATGTTCCTCACAAGAATACTCATGAGTAGCCTTCATCCGCATACGCACACAAACAACAACAACAACAACAACACACACGAAGACAGCTTCACATCATGGAAGCATAATATCAGCCACAACATCCAGCAAACTTCACCCCATCTCACAGTCGTAGCGACTGTATCTCCCGAGCGTTGAACTCCACCCGCCGCTGAAGTGCCTGACGAAGTTGGTCCTTGGTGATGATGGTCATGTCCACCTCCGCCACAGCCTCCGCTGGGGTCTCCGCGAGAAGAACAACGCAGAGCTCCGTAACGGGCTTAAAGATGGCGGTCAACGAGATGTCATGAACTGCCGCAAGGAAGAAGGCTCGAATGGCTCGCACCTCCTTGTCCACCTGCAACGCACCAAAAGATGAGTAGCGTTTGGCGAGGAGCAGCTGGTCTCGCAGGAGCTCCACGACCACCTTGGCGATGGCAGAGAGCAACTGATCAAAGCAGTGGGGCTCCGTCAGGTACTTCTTGACGTAGTCCAGCACAGTAGACCAACGCGTGATGTACTCCTGCACCCATGGGTCACTGAGCTCACGCTGGTAGTAGACCTCCTCCGTGATGGCATAGTCAACTGCACGGAGATTCTCCAGCCAGGCAGGGGTGTGCACCTGTGAGATGAGTGAGGTGGCAAAGTCCTGCCGCAGCGTTGTTTCCAAGCCGTTGCGGGTGAAGTCCTGCGCCGCGAGTGAGAAGTTCTGGGCGAGCTCACCAAAACGGTTGTGGTCACGCCCGGGGCCAAAGGTAGCCAGGGCGAGCCGCTCCACCTCCGTCGCCAACTTACCAGCGTAGTCCACGGCAACGTGACCAGCACAGGCCCAGCACAGTGCTCCAGGAGGGGGAAACACCTCGGGCCGCTCAATCCGCAGCTTCCCCTGAATGTAGGTAAGCAAGCGAGACTGGACGACGTCAGCTGCAGACACAATCACGGCAGAGGTGATTTGCGTTGACTTGGTGTTCATGGATCGGTGAACGGCGATGCGGATGAAGAAGAACACATCCTCCACAAGGGTGAGCGAGGATGGACCACCACCGTGCACGTAGTAGGGTGACCACACATTATCTTCATCACGGAGGCCTGTTGGAGTGTAGCCGGGGCCGAACTCCGTCTCACCTGCCGCTCCACTGTACAAGCTGCTCAGTCCCGCCATCAAGGAGGTTGGGGAAGCAGCGGCAGAGGACGCGTGGTTCGCCACGCCCGCGCCATCGCGGTTCTTGGCAATGCGCTCACGGACATCACGCATGGCCGTGAGCTGCAGCTCCATTGCCTGGTTAAAGGCAATGTCAAAGTACATCGTCTGTAGAGGAACGTAGAGTCCCAAAATGTGCTGAACCGATTGAAGAAGTTCGTTGCCATCTCCGTTGACCCACATGTCGTCGATGGTCACACGCTTCGGAGTCGCACGCTTCGATGTGCTTACCGTCGTTGCGGAGGGTCCCTCTGCGCCATGTGAGGGTTTCTGTAGCTCACTCAGCTTTTCCTGGACGAATGAGACGTAGATGTGGCAGCACGAGACAAGATGGCCCAGCTCCTCCAGAAGCTGGTCGGCTCGCCGCGCATCAGCTGCGCTTGAGCGACTGACTGGCTCCGCTCCGCTAGTGGTGGGGCTTCCGGGTCGTCCCGATGACACGCCGGAGCTCACAGCATCCAGGACAGCCTTGCGCTTTGACACAAAGTCCTCTAGAACAGGCACACACTCTGCCGAGGAGCGCGTGTGTAGATCCTGCAGCAGCAGTCGTGGCCCGGAAGGGTCGAGCTGCTCACGGACAAACTCTTCTTCCGTTTCGTACGTAGCGACAACAGTGTCGAGTGCCTGTGACACGAGGGTGAGGTGGCTCATGGCTGCTGTGGTAGGATCCGCCATGTGACGGAGCTCTCGCTTCACCATCTTCTGGAGAGCCGCAATGGTATGGTCGCCGATCCACCCACAGTAGAGGGAAGAAGCCTCGCTCGTGTAGCCAAGTCGCGCCAGCAGCTTGGCGGAATCCATGATGGTCAGCTTCTCATTGCACGTCATGGCCTCCTTCGTCTTGGTGAGGAGGATCTCTCGAGTCTCTGCACAAGCCGCCGTGACGACGGGATTGGTGGACTTGGACACATTCACCTGTGACTGTGATGATGCGTCACCACCAGTTGAAACTCCGGCACTTACTCCTGTGGAGGGGCTGGTGGAGGACCCCGTGACAATCTGCCGTGCCTCTTCATATGACCGAAGTAGCTCCACAGTGGCGGTGTAGTCGCCCTTCTTAAGGGTGGTGGGGACGTCTGCCAGGCTCTGATCCATGGCAATTCGGGACTCCGCCACCAACTTTGCGGCCTTCACACGCTGCAGCACCTCATTCAGCCGCTTCACCTTGGCGGAGCTGCTCTCTGCGAGCGCCGCACTCGTCTCCACGGTGCGTGCGAGAGAGGCAGCCTTGGAAACAAGATGTGGGATCTCTTGGTAACGTGCTTCCTGGATCATGGAGAGATGCGGCTGCAGCTCTCGATAGTCCTGAACGGCAAGTGATGCCTCAGAAATGAGTTGATCGCGTCGCTCCGTGTTGTCCAGAACCCGATGAACGAGCGCATCGATTCGGTCGTCGAGGTTGGCAATCCGCTGCATCTGTCTCAGCAAACAACTCCGGTCCTTGTGCTACGCCACAATACACCAAAATAGAAATCCACCAAATCAGCTAAGTCGAACCAAATGAAAAGGAGGGTTGCTTTTGTGGCGGCGTGTTGTTGCTGCCTTCCCTCCTCTCTCTCCAACTGAGATACCTACGCACAACATGAGAAGGAAAGAACGATGTATCATGAGAGCGCTCCCACAGGACAATGGGGGAGTTCTGTAGAGAATATGGTTGTGTTTGATGCTCCAGAGCAAAGGTCCATCCATCGTATCAGCAACAACTATTTACCACGCTTGCGTGCCATCCACGAGTTCGAATGAAGAAAAAAAAAAAAGTGAGCGAAATCTTCTTCACACAACTCGTATGTCTACTCTTCCTTCACCAGATGCTGCCGTCGCTTGGCAATCGTGGTACCGCGAAGTGCGTAGTTGCCACTGAACTCCTCGGTGACGAAGACTGGTGCGCCATTGATTGACTGGGCTACAGTGGGTGACCCTGTTCCCGCCTCGGAGAAGAAGCTGTGATTGGTTGAGAGGGCGGTGGCATTCATCATAGGAGGTTCGGCACTCCATAATTGCGCTGAGTGTTCGCCGCCGTAGCGAAGGGGTGGTGCTGGTACACACTCCTCTCGCCCTGCATCGCTTGCGTGGTAGCTCATCTCCACTGGTTCCTCCTGGTGTTGAAGATGGTTCTGCATGGGGCGATACCGCCAGCGGCGCTGCCAGCTGAAGACCACGTTGCTCCATGGCAGGGGCGTCGGACACCACACCCCGGCCAGCCCACCCACCACCACGCTCAGGCCCAGGGCAATCAGTATCACCGCTGCGGAGGGATGCCACGTGGAGGAGGTTGCCTGGCGGGGTAGCGCCAAGGGGAGGCCAACCTCCAGGAAGGTTTTGGCCTTGGACTGCACTGCGCAGCCCGCCCACAGGAGAGACGCTGCTGTGACACCTTCGGTGTTTTGCATCAAGCGGACATGATCCACGGTGAGGAGCGAATCCACCACAACGGTGCGTGACGTCCACGGCGGCAGCACCGTACTGTCGCTTACGTTGTTCAGTAGAGCAAAGAGGAATTGGCCCTCCCCAGAGACGTCACGGCCGGGTGGAAGGGGAATGGCCATGGAGAGAGCGACTAGTGACCCAGCGGGGCAACGGTCGACGTTCGAGAGAAGCAGCATGCGGCTCATGTCTGTGGAGCTTAACTCTGCACCAAGGGCGTTAACCATGGCGACCCCAAAGTGGAGCCCCGCAAAGGCATTGGACGTGGGAATGAGACCATTTTCATTGGCCAGCCAATCCTGGTTTCCAACAGGAACGAGGGTCACGTTAACGATAGCAAAGACGGGTGACACCTGGAGCAGGGATGGTGGTTCAGTGACATCCTGTGAGGTGGTGGCGTTCTTGCCGAGCGTAGCACGATCATTGGTGATCCCGGCGTGTACCGCCACATCGACTCCCGCAAAGAGATAAATGTGAAGGAGGCTGTAGCCGTTGATGACGAGTGGTAGACGGGTTCCGACGGAGCCCACAACAACAGTCGGCTTCACCGTCGTGTGCTGCTCGAGTCTGAGCATGATGGTGGACTCCGACGAGACTACGCTGGAGGAAGGGTAGAGTAGCGGGCGCCGCTCTGAATGCCCACGGGGTGACCACCCTCGTGGCACCTCCAAGTGACCGCACTTTGGGCCAAAGTATGGAGCCGAGCAGATGCACCACTCTGGTAGTCCAAGAGCCATGGCACATGTGACGGCATCTTTCGCTGTGAGCTCGGGGGGCACACAGCGGTTATCATTCCCGCACAGCTTGGCGGGATCGATGAAGGAGTACCACAGCACAAAGCCCCCAATGGAGCCTTCCCAGTTGGAGATGAAGAAGAGTTCCAGCGTGTTGTCACTGGAGGTAACGGTGACTGGGAGTGTCACGTGGCCACTATCTTTGCGCACAAGGTGATCCGCGGAGTTGCGCGTGGAGAAGTCATAGATGAGGAGCTTGTCTTGTGAGGTGGCGAGATCAAAGCTGAGGTACTCCAGTGTGATGCGATGGCCCACTGGAGCGATGATCGACCAATGACAAGATAAACTGTTGGCGTAGCTGTTGTAGTCGTTGATTTGGATGAAGCCACCTCCCGCATCACGCACCTCCACCCCTTTCCCTGATTCATCACACCAGTAGCTCCTCTTGTCACATTCCACCCCTCCCACACCTGGACAGCAGTACTCGCACTTGGGGCCATCAAAGCATCCACCATGAAAGCCGTTGCTCTTCGGGCACTGGCACTGGCCAGTGGTGCTGTCGCAGGTACCTCCATTCTGGCACTCACAGGTGAGGGTGCAGTCTGGTCCATACCATCCGTCGGCGCACGTGGTGCAGCGATCATCTGCAAAGTGTGTGCCAGGCGCGCAGTGGCAAGTGAGGTCGGTGCTACTACATGTTCCATGTCCATGGCATACTTCCAGCTCATCGCACAGGGAGCAGTCCACAAACTGGTATGAGCGCTTGCAGGTGCACTGCTTCGTGACGTTGTTGCACACCCCATGGGAGCCGCTGCAGTTGCCGGGACAATGTACTTGAACTCCTCCGCGTGCCAAATGTTCGTAGACTTCCCCACAATCGGACTGATAGCGGAGCTGCGGTGCTGAAACCACCAGGGCGTACGACTGACGAGCAGCGGCACGGACCAGAGCTCCATATACTACCACACGAAAGCCACGGGCGAGTTGTGGGGTGAGGGGGACGCGGATTTGCTCCACATTGTTCCCCCGCTGTGGTCCATTGGCAGGCTCTTGGCTGCTTCCAACCGGGTACGTCACCTTCCCGTCTGTGTCCACGACCAGCAAATCCAGCTCATGGACCAGCGAACGCGTTGAACCCTCCACCCGCATAGCCAAGTCCGTCCAGACCAGAGTCACACGCAGTTCGGGTGGGGCCGATGTGCGGTCGTTCTCCCACGCAGGAGGGACCACGGCGGAGAAGCACATGACGGTGGACTCCCGGTCCTCGATCATGAGACCATCGCGAGCCCAGATACCAACCGGCGGGCCATTCATCGTTGTGGTGCTATGCACGGGCCACTGCATCAGGAGGGAGAGGTTGACTCGGCCAAAGCCACGCTTTGCAAGATCCGTCTTGGCCAGCTCGGTGCTGTGCATAAGTGCGGCCTTCAGGAGGGCAGATGATGGGTTGGGGATGCCCATCCACTCCCGCATGTACTGCCGGACCAACGCTGCCGAGCCGGCGATGACGGCCGTGGACATGGACGTACCCCGTTTAGTCGCTACCGCGCAGCTCTCACCATCCCCGGAGGCTGACACAACGCTATCACCCGGTCCAAGCACATCGGGCTTGGGTCTGCCATCAAACGTTGCCCCGTAGGCTGAAAATGCGGCCACGTCGTTCAGCCGTTCAAGGTCGTTGAGGTGTGCGCCAACAGTGAGGACGTTCTTCGCCCCACCAGGAACCGAAATCCCCCGCAATGGGGTGTTGCCGGCGGCGAAGAGGAGGAGGTGCTCTGGGTGGCTCTCCGCGTAGACGTCAACCTGCCGCTCATAGGCATCATAATGATCCGGAGTGGTTGCTGTGAATCCCCATGAGTTGGAGGAGATGCGTGCGCCGGCGGCATATGGAATGGAGAACACCTCCGACACGCTCCGAGGAAGAACGAGACCATCCACCCCGCCGCAGCTCATATCCACCACGAAGGCACGTGCGCACGTGGCCACTCCGTTGTAGTTGGATAAGCTGCTGTTGGGGTGAATCACCTCACCAACGGCACTGCCGAGCACATGGGTAGCATGTGACGTGTCAGAGCTGTTCGAGAGCAACTCAGTCGCCACACCCGATGTGCGCAGTTTTGGTGGCGTCTTGCACGTGGCGTGGTAGGACACAATCTTCCGATGTTGGAGGTTCATTTGTGGGTAGTGTGCCACCGTCTCGTGTGGGTCAGACATGAAGCAGCTATCGGTGCGCACACTTCCATCCGCGATGGCGATGATCTCACCTCGTCCAGTGATGTTGTGTGACCAAAAGGGGTGAGGGAGGGAGGGCGTGATGGAAGGCGAAGACGGCGGACTGCCCTGTGGCTGGCCACCCTGGACGACGGCAGAAGCAATATGGTTCATTGGTTGGGCGATGGTCCTGCTGCGCTCCAGCCACCTGACCGAAGGATGCATCGCCATGGCCCGAAGGAGAAGCCCGCACCCTTTGCCGGTGGTGAAGGTAGGATGGAGAGAGAGAGAGATGTGGTCTGTGGAATGATCCCACCAGCGGATGGAGCACGACCAGTGACCCTCTGCAACAGCATAATTCATCGCCTTCTGAATCACGGCCGCCTCTCCACGAGCTATGGACACCTCCACCTCTAACAGCTCATCCCCCTGCGTGGAGGGACGAGCTGACATGAATGGCTGCAGCGATGGCGCCACTTTCAGGTGCGGTGGTGCACGCACAAAGGAGTCAGCGATAACCCACGAGAAACCTCCGCCAGCGCCACGGCTTGGCTCCCTCAGACACATCAACGTCTCCACCAACGCCCTACTGAGGTTGGCTGGCAGGTACAGCAGCAGGTGATCCTCATCAATGAGGTGGACCTCTGGGCGAGGACTTGACGTAACGTCACGCCGAAGTCGGCACGCCCGCGCGCCGTTGTTGAAGAAGATGAACTTCGAGGTGAGTGATGTTGTTACCGTGCGCGTGAGTATCCTAGACCCGAGAGAGGTACGTGTGCCAAGAGGAGGTTCATCAATACCAGCGGTCGTCTTCCGCTCGCTGAGCGGGTCATCAAAGAGCTGGGGATGGAGAAGCAACTGCTCAGGGTAGTCCCGGGCTCTTTGCGTTTCTTTAGTGACATCCGTCTGACCCAAGGATATGTTGTGGTGGGCAGCGACTTTGGTAAGTACGACGTAACGGCCGCTGTGCCCCGTCACGGAGTGGAGTAGTGGATGCCTCCCCTCGGTGTGAACGCGGTTGCTCCATCGCGTGAGGTCGTGATGGGCCTGAAACCGCAGTTGTGCAGGACCCATGCGAGACTTCCACGTCTGAAGCCACTGCTGGAGAGGGGAAGCTTTAGGCGTGGAAGAGGCACCCTCGATGCTGTCACCATCAACAGTTACTATGAAGCAGAACAGAAGCACAAGAATAGTGGGCATCCAAGCCGAAAGCCACGTGTGCCTGTGATGGCGGGCATTCTCATGTGGAGACATCAACAAGGATGAGAATGACACAGGAAACGCAAGCAAAGAAGAAGAAAAGTGGAAGATACGCCAAGGTAAGTGAATTTTGTTTTGTTGTGTGTCTGAAATGTTCTAAAGAAACGTTAGCTCACCTATATATGAGCACGTGTAAACGAGTACTTGTGGAGACCGATCAACGACGGTTCTGAGCCTCCCTTCTGGCATTGCTACCGCGCGGCTTGGCTACCGACTCACCAATAGTGATGAAGCTTCAGGACGAATTGCTTGTATCAACGCGTGGGCGATGATGATGATGATAAATCTGGCCCCAACAGCACACACGCACAGTAGCCAGAAACGGCGGTGGGGGAAGAGAGGGACAGGCACGGAGAGCGCGTCAGACGCAACGCGCAACCCTTCACTATCACCTACGAGAGAGACCCATGAGAAAGAAGAAGCAAGAAAGCGCGGAGGTATGAACAGGAGCACTCACGAAACATTTGGATGCAGTCATGGTTCATGCATGGAAAACAACACGTAACAATCTGACGTGGTATAACAGTGATTCCACGCAAGCAGTGGGCTACCAAGGTGCTACTGCGTAATGCTGCCATGCTGGGCAGATGGGGCGGACATGATCAGTGCCAGTTCTTGGGGGAGAAGCACCTTGGGGTAGCTCTGCTTGGCGAGGGCATCAGCGGCATTCACGCACCCATTGCTCGCCGTGCATCGCACCAAGAAGTCCCACAAGGCTGGAAGCAGCAGCTCGTCACTCTCAAAGCGTTGTTTGCTTCCATTCTTCGCGTGGCCGTGTGATGGGGTTGCCTCTCCATCCTCGTCCTCATCCTCATCATCGTCATCATCGTCCTTGGCAATGCTGCGAGAATCGCCCGTCACCCCGACCTGATGCCACCGCTCACAGACCGACTTGGCCTGCGTCAGATCCTCGAGCTCCAGCCTCCGCCTGCGATCTTCTGCGGAGTCCGCCCCCGGTGGCAGCCATCGCTGCTCCGTGTTGCGAGAGTCCAGCTGCTCCTTCACCACCGTACGTTGTGATTCCGCCTCATGTAGGCGCGTCCCCTCCAACGCCACGAAGCTGACCGCCACCCCCGTCGCACCCGCTCGGCCGGTACGTCCGATTCGGTGAACGTAACGCGCGAGAGCCTCCTCCGCGGCAATGGTGGAGGAGGCCGACAAACGCAGCACCCATGGAAGGTCATAGTTAATCACCACACGCACCCCAGACACATCAAGGCCACGAGCCAGCAAATCGGTGGTAAGGAGCACACGTCGGCCGCCGCTCGCAAACGACCGCACGAGACGCGCACGCTCGGCCTGTGACATACTCGCGTGAACCACTGCAACGGAGGTGAGGTTGTCCAGCGTGGGTAATCGGCGTGCGCGTTGACGGGCCCTCGCATCGTCCTCCCACGTCTCTGCAAAATAGAGGCCCTTGGGTGCCTCCCCAACAAGGGAATCCACGTCGCCTCCCTCCTCGAGCAGATGGCGCAGCCGCGCTGCCTCACGCTGCATCTCCTCCTGAAGCGCATCGCAGGTTTGCCGTTCATTGGCAAAGACAATGATTGGGCTTTCTGCGTACACAAGCCACGTGATCAGGCGCTGGAACTTGGCGCGGTGGATGAGAGGATTGATGCGAGGGGAGGAAGCCACTCCGTCTTCATCGGTTGCGGAGGCGGCGTTGCGGCCACGCTTCCTTCCTGGTGATGAGTTGGTTGCTGTGTTGTTTGCTGATTCCTCTCCCTCCCCTTTGGCATCTTCCGCGCTGTCCTCCTCGTCATCGCACGCCACGACTTCGAAGCTTTGCCGGATAGATGCACAACGCTGTGGGGTACGAACCAGGATATATCCAGCGGGATTGAGGTATTGGCGGGCCAAGTTGGCACACGCCGCACTCCACGTGGCGGTAAACAGCAACGTCTGTCTGGACGCTGGGCACTTCTCGAGCACCTCCATGAGCGCCTCTTCCTGCTGCTCCTCAATGACACGATCCGCCTCATCAATCACCACGAGACTTGTGTTTCCCATGGACAGGTGGCGGTCGCTGAGTAGGGACCGTAATTGCCCAATGGTTCCCACCACAATGTGTGCTCCATGCGACAAGGCCTCCGTCTGTGCCTGGATTCCCTCCCCTCCCACCACCTTCACCACACGAAGCTCGGACAGCAAGTTGTGTGTCTTGCGGTAGGTCTCTTGCTCCGTCGGCGAGAGGCAACCAACCTCCTCCGCCTCCCACGTCGCGAGCTGTGGTGAGGATTTCCCTAGAAGGGCCTGCGTCTCCAGCACCACCTGCTCCGCAAGTTCACGTGTTGGCACCAGCACCACGGCAAAGGGCCCGTACGCCATGAGCTCCGTGTTCCCCAGCAGTTTGGGGCGATGACGTAGCACATCCACCAACAAGGGAAGGAGGTAGGCCGTCGTCTTGCCACTTCCCGTCTCCGCAACCCCCAAAATATCCACCGGCGAGCCATTCGCGGCATGGCGGTGCAGCGCGAGTGGGATCGCCTGAGCTTGAATTGCCGTCGGAAGGCTGTAGCGCTTGGCCACCACACAACCCAGAGCGTGCGGAAGACCCTCGGCCTCCTCCCAGCAGCGCCAGGGACACACATGCTGAACAGAGCCTCGCAGCGCCTCCACCGCGGGAGCCACCGTCGTACCGGCGCGGCTGCGGATGACCGGCTCGAGCTCAATCCCAACCTCCTCACGGAACACCGCCCAACGCGCGGCAGTCATCTCGGAAAGAGCAGAGGTAGTCCAGTGGTGCACCGCCGCCGGCGTGGAAGTCTGGCGGAGGGCGCGGCGGAGAAGCGGGTCCTTTGGGCCCACGCCACGACGGCCAAGCGCGAGATGGGAAGCAGCCACTGCAGGTGTTGCCGCAGGACGGTCGCCTGCACCAGACTCACTGCCATGCTTCTCCACACCTTGGCGCTGCAGCATCACTCGAAGTATAGGTGAAGGGGCCAACGATGGGGACGCACGCACGGCGGGGGAGCACAGAGAGATCACATCGGCGCTACCATCGCGGAAGACGGTGTCCATCGCGGAGGATGGCCGCGATGGAATTCCCGTGAAGTTACGTGCCTGGGCCATGTCAAGCAAGTGTTGATCTCCGTCGTGTTAACCCAATCTTCCGCGTGCAGCTTACAAGTGCTACTAATTGAGCCGAAAATGTGAAACAAAAGGAGGGAAATTGTCACGATGGATGTGAAGCAACCAAACAACATGCAGTTCTCAGATGCGTTCGCAGCAATCTGCCCTCAATGAGATCTTGGCAACTAGATACACACGTGGTTCCGGAAGCTGCAATGAGCATCCTTAACGAACTGCTCGCTTCCACTGTACATCACTCTGCATCCGTAGTGTGGCGTAAGGAGGTTAATGGCAGTCAAAAAAAAAAAAAAACCACCGTCCAGGCACAGGAGAAGGCATCACTCTCCACTCTTATTCAACGTATGCCAACAGATTATGAAGCAAAAAAACCTCAGATAAAAAAAAACAGAAGAAGTTAGCGAACCAACACACCAACATAGACATGTGCTCATCTTGACCAGGTGTATATAATCCACGTATAATGAAACCACTCATAATGAAACCGCTTGTCATTGACAACGAATTTGTTCACTTGCATTTTCCTGATTATGCACGTGAGTGCATATAAATTTGTCGTGTGTTATGGGAAGGAACCGCTAGGGCACACGAGCGTCCGTTCATCTCCGCTGCGAAGCGTCGTCGTCACCAACGAGGCGGCAAGCCACATCGTCGTCAGTCTGTCACGTTGAACGCTCCCATGGAGAGCATTCAGGGAGACGGCGATCGTCAAAACTATTCCTACTTGAAGGCTGCATGAACATTGAAGGCGTTCGCATTAGACCGAGTCCGCAGCATCCGAGGGAGCGATCGCTCCGGCTGATGGGCTCTCTTGTCCGGCCGGTGGAGCTTCGATCATCTCTTCCACCACATCACGATGGCCGTGCCTTGACACGGAGTGGCGACGGCGATGGCCACCTTTCCCGCTTGCACTTCTACGACGGGAACGATGATGGTCATGAGCGTGGTGGTGGTGATGGGACCGGCTGCCATCCGTACTTTTGTTTCGCGTTGGAAGGGACCCTTCCAATGCGTCAGGCACATCCTTGTTCTCTGAAACACCAACCTCGTGAGGTGGGGGACTACCACTACGAGAGGCGCCCTCTCCACGTCTCGAATGACGCCGGCTGCGGTTGTGCTCGTGGTTATGATGACTGCGGCTACGGCCGTGGCTGTGACTCATACGGCGGGACTTCACTCTGCTTCCACGTTTGTCAAGTTCGTCATTGTCCTTGGACTTCTCCATAGAATGCTCTCCACTCCCTTTTGTTGTCACCTCCTTCTGGAGCTCCTCTGTAGCCATGGGAATAGTTGGGCTCGTTGACGCAGTTGTCATAACTGGCGGCATCGTTGGGGGCATCATGCCCATGCTCATACTCATGTTCATGCCGGGCATCATCATGCCGTACATCTGCTGCTGCCACTGCATGCGCATGGCATTCAGGGCAGTCATCTCAGGATCGCGGTCCACAGTCGGGTCCGGCGCACAGCAGCAGCTGTTGAAGAACGGCATCTCAGAGCCCGTCAGCATTACCCACGACTGTCGCGAGAAGCCAAGGCGCTTCAAGTCCTGGAAGTCCATGAAGAACATGTCCGTACGGATGCAGCCAGGAAGCTGCGATAGAGGGAGGGCAGGGCGGAACCGCTCAACACCCTGCTTGCACGTGCAGCGGATCAGCAGCCACGGCAGAAGCCCAATCAGCCACACCGCAAACTCAAGAATGGGGTTCACAATCGGCCATGCCAGCATCACAAGTGCAAGCACAACGGACAGCAGGTACATGTTCGTGAAGCCACCCCAGAACGAGTTCAGCTTGCCACTCGTCCCACTCGAGTAGAAACTGCTGTACGTGAAGACAGACATCAGCAACGACACTCCCCACCCAAGCGCAGCAATTCCGCAGCCCAGCCACGCCATGCGCATGAATTCGTAGAACGGCGTGTCATACACCTCCACACCGCAGCACGAGCAGCACCCACCAGACTGCTGCGCAATCAGCGCCTGCTGGTACTCGGCCATGAACGTCTGCTGCTCCATCGGGCTCATCTTCATGAACTCCTCCTGCTTCTGTGGCGTCAGCTCAAGCGATGCGCTGTTCTTCACTTGGCGGCGCTGGATATTCACAAGTATAGCGTACACAAGCGCAATGAACGAAATCACAACAGCTACAGCGTACATTGCCATCTGCGACGTGTTCCAGTAGCCAAGCTGGGAAACAAACACGTTCGCGTTCAGGTTCTGCTCCAGGCACAGCGTGCCACTCCCAATCACACTGGCAGTCGTGCAAGGTGGTGTCTTTCCATCATCGCTCTTACTTTCGTTCTTCCACTTGATCATGGACTGAATCGCAGACTCCAGTTCAGTTGCATCAGTCACGTCAAAGTACTTGATGATGTCACCGTTCCCAGAGACAATGATCACAATGAGGCCCACAAGGTAACCCACAAACACAAGGAACATCATCACGAACGTCCAGTCGCAGCAGCTGTAGAAGCACTCAAGGCAGCTGGGCTGGCCAGGCATCGGTGCAGGGCAGCAATAAGGGTCCAAGGCCATCCCGTTCATCCCGCAACCCATGCAGCACGTCCCACAGCAGTTCCCGCAGTTCGCACAGTTCATCCCAGCGGCGCCACAGCAGCAAGGGCAGCAGTTGCCACATGCACCGCAGTTGCCGCATGAGTTGGGCTGCATCATCATGGGGTTCGAGCCCATCATCATCATCCCTGGAGGTACCCCCGACATGGTATTTCCGGGCGTCCATGTGCCCGATGGCTGTGGGCTGATACCCTGCGGGTACCAGTTGTTAGGGAGCGACTGGACTGGGTGTTCAGTCTCGGTTTGCGAGAAGCTAGCCTCATGAGGGCTATGGGGAGGTTGGGAATGGCGGCGCCGTGGAGTAGTTCGGCGGGTTGGCATATCAGCACACGTTGAGGGGGGAGGGGGTGTTAATTGGGTAGGGAAGCTATGAGGTTCAAATGACACTGGTGACTATGGGAGAGGTGAAGCTACGGGTACAAGTGTGGCTTCGTACGCGAAAAAAAGAATAAAAGAAGAGAATGTCGGACGCAAATAGTTCAAGTTGGTTCACATTGAGAACAAAACAAGCATGAATGGGGCGGTAGTACTTCATGGATAGAAAACCAATGGTTGGGAACCATTAGAGAATGTGTGCAATTAGCTTGATTGCTTGCACAGCAACAACAAGCATGTGCACTTCCCTAGGCGGCCAATCATCGTCCGTTAAATGTGGCGGTACTCGAAATCCTCCGGGTTCATACCCGCATCCTCCACGCTACTGTTGCTCTGTGACACCTCTGGTGCGCCAAGCTTGGTGAGACCTCGCACCCACCACTCCATCTCCTGCTCCGTCTTGATGCACTGGTTCTTTCCAAACTCCAGGCGAAGCTCCGACCACTCCTCACGAACTTGGCCGTTCTTCCCCGCAAAGTTCTCCTGCGTTCCCATTGCCCACAGGCCGTTGCAATCAATCTCAAATATGAAGGCGTTGGTGAGCTTCAGGCTGAAGTTCATGTTCAGCGACGGCACCAGCTTCTGACGAGCGAGGTTGAGCATGCGCATGAAGCGCATTGAGGAGCGGCAGAGTGGGTCCGCCTCGGCAAAGTTGGGCTCCCACATACGATGTTGGTCACCAGCCATGCCCGTCCACAGCTTCATCTCCGGTTTGACACGGAGTACGGTGAAGACCTCGGGCTTGATGACGTAAATCGGGCGTTCCTCATCTTCCTTTGCGGATGGATTCCGCTCGCGGTCCTGAAACTTGGAGCGCCAATCGCTGCTGCTCATGCGGCGCATGCGCTTCTCGTCCTCCTCACGAATCCGCTGCTCGATGCGCACCTCCTCATCTTGTGTTTTGCTGGCCTTTTTCTCCCACATATCTTGGGCGATGGAGTGAATGATGGGGTGGCGTGAGAAGGTGCTCTCCCACGCCTCGGCGAGAAGATCACCGGACAAGACCTCCGCCGGTCCGCTTAACATGCCGCGTGGTGGCAGCGTTCCCAGCTGCTGAAACCACTGGAAGAGCTGTGGATCGGTGTGGCCAAACATGAAGCTGACCTTTTGGCAGTCCAGCACATTGCGAGCATGAACAGAACTTGCGGGTACAGCAACGAGCAAGCTCCAGTCACTCTCACCAGAGAACTTGTGCAGCGCATGGGGCTGCAAGTCACTCTTCACCGGCGAGGCATTAGAGCCCCCGGCGGAGCTTCCTCCAGCTGCCTCTCCACTTGCCTGCCCCTTTCCTGAGCCGGCACTATCGGTTAAGCTTGTGAAGGACGTTGCACCGCTCTTCTTGAGCGTCGTCATGTTAGAGCTCGTCAGCTGCCCAAGACGGTAGGTCCACAGGGCGTTGCTGAAGCGTTGCTCGTGGGAGCTCCCCACATTGGATGGAACCTTTGTTTTTAGCGCACGTCCCGCCACTCCATGCGTAAAGGGAATTCTGGATGGTCCGCCGGCCATCTGAGAGCGTCCTTTGTAGAGATGGTCCTATTCACATTCAAACAAAAGGAAAGAGGCAGCAGAGTGGCACAGCAGGCATGAAACACATCTTGTACCATGAGCAAAGCACACACGGTACATCCATTCATCACGTTGTTCACAGCGATGACACTCATCACACTCCAAATTCCCACTAGCAAGCATATCGCACAGGAACGAAGAAAAATAAAAGTGAAACGTCTTCATGTGTTCTCCGAGATTAGAAGGAGCGCCACATATCGAACCGTCCGCTGAATGCCAAAGATCAACAGGAACACAACGACGTTCAGCTACACACGATGCATCACATCGGCAAACAACAGAAACAGCTTCGCTCACTCTATGCCTTCTATCACGTCAAAGCGCCCTCTATTCGGTTTATGGGGGGGCAGGGCATAGACCCTAAGCCATACAATTGGAACCACGAAAGCCAATCATCATCTGGTTGCGCACTCTGCATCACTGCTGCAATGCAGCAATGAGGTTTCTACTTCAAGTGCAAACTACAAGGCCATCAGTGCATCCAAGTCAGCCGGTGCCTTGGCACCTGAGCGCTCCGACTCCTTCTTCTCCTTCTTCTCACTGCGATCCCGTCGCTCCTTGCTACGGCTGCTATGGCGGTGTCCGCTGCCACTCTCCCCCTTCTCCTTCTCCTTCTCTTTCCCGGAGCGCGAGCGGTGTCGGCGGCCACTCTCACCTCCAGCACCTCCGGTTGTGCTCATGCTGTGGCGTCGGTGATGGCGGTGGCCCTCTACTGGCGTCTCGGCTGCATCTCCCTTTGCTTGACCTTCATCCGCGCCAACCACCGCCAAAGGATCCTCATGAAGGGTACGCGAGACGGAGCCGCGCCGGTGGCGAGAGTGTCCACGATCACCGCTGCGATGTGTCTTGCGCTTCCCGCTACGCCCGCGGCTGCGGCTTCCGACCTTGTCTGCCTCATCTGCTCCACGATCCTCATCCTCCGCTGCGTGCTTCTTCTGCACCGACGCGTTGTCCGTTCCTTCAGGTGATAAATGTTGTGCAGCAGGGGTCGCCGGCATCGTTGGGGGCATCATGCCCATGCTCATACTCATGTTCATGCCGGGCATCATCATGCCGTACATCTGCTGCTGCCACTGCATGCGCATGGCATTCAGGGCAGTCATCTCAGGATCGCGGTCCACAGTCGGGTCCGGCGCACAGCAGCAGCTGTTGAAGAACGGCATCTCAGAGCCCGTCAGCATTACCCACGACTGTCGCGAGAAGCCAAGGCGCTTCAAGTCCTGGAAGTCCATGAAGAACATGTCCGTACGGATGCAGCCAGGAAGCTGCGATAGAGGGAGGGCAGGGCGGAACCGCTCAACACCCTGCTTGCACGTGCAGCGGATCAGCAGCCACGGCAGAAGCCCAATCAGCCACACCGCAAACTCAAGAATGGGGTTCACAATCGGCCATGCCAGCATCACAAGTGCAAGCACAACGGACAGCAGGTACATGTTCGTGAAGCCACCCCAGAACGAGTTCAGCTTGCCACTCGTCCCACTCGAGTAGAAACTGCTGTACGTGAAGACAGACATCAGCAACGACACTCCCCACCCAAGCGCAGCAATTCCGCAGCCCAGCCACGCCATGCGCATGAATTCGTAGAACGGCGTGTCATACACCTCCACACCGCAGCACGAGCAGCACCCACCAGACTGCTGCGCAATCAGCGCCTGCTGGTACTCGGCCATGAACGTCTGCTGCTCCATCGGGCTCATCTTCATGAACTCCTCCTGCTTCTGTGGCGTCAGCTCAAGCGATGCGCTGTTCTTCACTTGGCGGCGCTGGATATTCACAAGTATAGCGTACACAAGCGCAATGAACGAAATCACAACAGCTACAGCGTACATTGCCATCTGCGACGTGTTCCAGTAGCCAAGCTGGGAAACAAACACGTTCGCGTTCAGGTTCTGCTCCAGGCACAGCGTGCCACTCCCAATCACACTGGCAGTCGTGCAAGGTGGTGTCTTTCCATCATCGCTCTTACTTTCGTTCTTCCACTTGATCATGGACTGAATCGCAGACTCCAGTTCAGTTGCATCAGTCACGTCAAAGTACTTGATGATGTCACCGTTCCCAGAGACAATGATCACAATGAGGCCCACAAGGTAACCCACAAACACAAGGAACATCATCACGAACGTCCAGTCGCAGCAGCTGTAGAAGCACTCAAGGCAGCTGGGCTGGCCAGGCATCGGTGCAGGGCAGCAATAAGGGTCCAAGGCCATCCCGTTCATCCCGCAACCCATGCAGCACGTCCCACAGCAGTTCCCGCAGTTCGCACAGTTCATCCCAGCGGCGCCACAGCAGCAAGGGCAGCAGTTGCCACATGCACCGCAGTTGCCGCATGAGTTGGGCTGCATCATCATGGGGTTCGAGCCCATCATCATCATCCCTGGCGGTACCCCCGACATGGTATTTCCGGGCGTCCATGTGCCCGATGGCTGTGGGCTGATCCCCTGTGGGTACCAGTTGTTTGTCGGTGCTGGAGCAGGTGTTGGAGGTGGAGGAGGTGCCGGGGGTTGGTCCTCATCCGCCGTCTTTGACCTGCTAGAGGACCGCTTTGTTCGTCGTGCGCTCTTGCCCATCTTTCAGTATTTACGCTGGTTTCTACTTTCAGTGTCTGTCGGTAGTTTGAGTCAGTCCAAATGTCAAAGTTGGACGCTCTTCTGTGGTCTTTTATGAGTGGGTGGCACGCTCTTGTATGACTTCCTTGAGAGTGTTGTGTTTTTGTGTAAGGCAAAGGTAGAAGGTACGTTGAGCGATGCCGCTACGTGTGTTGATAGGCTAGGTGTTCTATGATCAGCTGTATCTGAAATATGAGTGGAGAGTACAAGAGAAGGTGCTGCAGAAGCGAAACACATGGCAATCGTAATGAACGATGATCAAAATGAAGGAAAGAATGGGGGTTGTGGGTGGCCGAAGGTCAACGTACACGGCGTATGCTTGGAGTGCAGCGGGGCAAAAGGAGGAGTGGCTTTCCAGCGAAGCGTCCTACTTGCACTCATAGGGGTACGGATATCGCCCATTGGTATTGGGCTGGTCAACCCTGCAACTGCACTATGAGGAGGGAGTGATACCCGTCGTCTCTGAAGGGGCACTTGTGCGGCGCATAAACATTGAGATGAAATACACCATGAACATCATCACCAGCACAAGGTACAGCTTAAGCCCTTTGCCTTTCTTGACTGTTGCAGCTGTCGACGAGTCAACAGTCATGAGAATACTGTCACCACTACCAGACTCTACTAATGGGAACAGCGCACGAACTTCACCTATTGGTGCGGATTTAGATGATGTTGTTGCGGAGCTGGCCGAGCCTCCCTCCCCGTTGGCTGGTCGAGGAGCACCAGCACCATTTGATGATCCGCGTGTTGGAGCTCCACTATGGGCGAACTCTCCACGTCTGAGGGAATCAAGCTCCTCCTTCAGAGCACGCATCCCATCCCCGGTGGACCCATTCGCGGTCGGAGTGCCACGACTAGTGGGGGTCACGTTCATTGGGGTTTCAGCCTTGGCCATGGGGGTGTTCATGACGGTTGGAGGACGAGAAGCAAGGCGTTCATGCAACCCTAATGGCACCACGCGGGCTGGATGGGCAAAGAGAGCCGCTGACCCCTCTGCTGGAGTGGATGAATCGCTTCGACGATTGGTGCTATCATCAATCACCGTTTTGAAGTACACCGCTGCGTGAGGCATCACCACATGCTCCTTCGTCAAAGAGTTGAGCCTTGCCCACAGTGTCTTTGCCACCTCGGTGCGTGCGTGCTCGTCTCCGAGGCTGCCCACCACTTTTTGGTACATGGCGGGTTCGTCCGAAATCACAGTGTACTCCACACCAAAACGGTCGGAGTGACGCCGTGGGGTGGCGGGCAATGACTTCTGAATCTCCTCATTGGCGTGGCTATAGAATGCCCGAAGACCAATCGTGATATCCACGGTGGTGGCCGACTCCATGGAGGGAACGAGAACGCCATAGGTCGGAAGCACGTGGAAGAGCTGAGGGGCCGTGCACTTTAGCTTAAAGACAACAAGCGCCTGTGGTCGAGCTGCAGCGGCGGCGATGGATGCATTGCTCTCGCCGCTCTTGGATGTCCAAGTGATGGTCAGGACGTTGTCTTTGGGGTCCGAGGTTCGAAACACCAGACCATCGCAGGAAACCTGCAGAGCCATCTTCAGCACACGTACACGAATTTATGCGGCGTGTGCTGATGAGAGGATACAGAAGCAGAAGCAGCAAGAGCGAGAAGAAAGAGGCACCAACTCCACCAAATGGGGGAATGCGAGAGGAGGAAGAGCGAGACGGTGGTCCGTGCTACCGAGCTCCTTCACGGCTGAAGTATATGACGCTGATTGACGTTAAGCGTGGCGACCTCTAGCTTCCAATGCGAATAAGAACAATGGGTACGTATGTATTCTGCTGCTTCGGCTTTTTTGTGAGGAGAAAAGCTTCCACGCACAGTTGCGAATATCTCGATGGACGAGGTGAAATCAATGTGGGCCAGCCTACGATATCTATAAACCAGCACTAAGACACTCAGAGTGTTAAGAAGAAGATTTAAGACAGTCCTGCATCATCCGCCTAGAGTGTTCCGGTATTACAATAGCATGTTGAGCTAGGAGCAGTAAATTCCATTGGATGCTTGGACCAGGGCACTACCGACGACTGTTATGACGGAGGAATTATCCGCTTGAGGTGCAGCTCCACATGTGGCTCTCACCCACCAATCTGCCCTGAGGGGAGAGGTTCGATATGGCACGTCAAGGACAACGGGCAGCAATTTCGATCGATCCGTCACATTACTCATCTGTAGTTACCCACCCCAAAAAAATCATCATATGAGCACACACAAAAATCAAAAGAAGTTGTGAGTGGGGATGAACACGAGCAGCGTCGTTGGGGGAAGACTCGCCCACAACGACCAAACGAGAAAAGGAGGAAAGCGCCAATACAACACAGCAGACGGCATATAGCAACCTGCGTCCAATCCAGCGCGGTCTTCTCTTCTTCTCTACCCTCCACCGCATATCCACTTCTACCGTCGTTGTACGCTTTTGTGTCAGCGCGTTTGTGTGCGTGTGCCTTTGAAAAATTGGCGGCGGAAGAGGCGGCCCCTCACAGCCTCCTGCCGAGTGTCTCTATAAGAGCCCTTCTATGGTTCTGCTGCACTCTGATTCACGCAAATCGTGTCCGTGAGAAATGGATCACGACGATGGAGCTCAAACCAACGGGGTACGGCCATGGTCCACACCGCCGCCACGCGCAACGAGGGGAAGAGGAGTGGGTGTCATCCAAAAGAGTTGATCACGCTCATGAATCCAGGGAAGCTGATTGCGCTGTTTGTGTAGGAAACACATCATCACGCCTGCGCCCCCCGTGAAGAATCCATGATGAGAGCCATCTGCTGATCCAAATGTGTCTCGCAGGACTCACGCACCTCGTCAAACCATGGATGGTTAAGCGCCTGAAGAGCAGTGATGCGATCCTGTGGACGGTACGTCAGCATTTTCCCCAGCAAGTCAATTCCATCATCATCCAAGACGGGGACGCGCTCCTTCAGCGGCGTTGGA
Organism: Jaenimonas drosophilae; assembly: GCA_030849065.1. Taxonomy (NCBI): domain Eukaryota; phylum Euglenozoa; class Kinetoplastea; order Trypanosomatida; family Trypanosomatidae; genus Jaenimonas; species Jaenimonas drosophilae. Next base: position 213,038 of record JASAON010001656.1, read on the forward strand.
CGCCATTGCGGGAACGCGCGGTTGTAGTACGGCAAGGCTGAAACACCGGGCCACAGTGTTTCGTTCGGTGTTCCGAGCGTTCGGAAGATGCTGATGAGCTGAGTGAACTCCCCGTCGAGACTTCCTGATATATCGCAGCAAAAGAAGACGTGCTGGTTGGCAAGTTCGGCGAAGACGCAGCCCATTGACCAGATATCAACGCTGGCGAGGTAGTGAGACTCTCCGAGAAGGATCTCAGGAGCGCGGTAGAAGAGCGTCATAACCTCGGGTGAGTTGGCGTGCGGGGTAACGGTGAAGGCTCGGCCAAGACCCAAGTCTGCAAGCTTCAACGTCTGTTCGTCTCCGGTGACGAGGATGTTGCCCGGCTTTACATCCCGGTGGACGATGCGGCGCGCATGGCAAGCGTGGAGACCCGAGAGGAGCTGATACATCATCTCCTTGAGCCGCGAAGCCACCACGGGCGTACTTCGTTGACTGAGCAAATGCTTCAAATCCTTTGCAAGGTACTCAAACACAAGGAGCAGCTTCATGCTGTCTGGAATAATTTCCAGCAAACGGACCACGTTGGGATGGCGCACTTGCTGCAGCAGCGAGGCTTCGCGGATGGTGTTTGCTGGAATTCCCTCTTCTTGGTAGCACCACGCAACTTCCTTGATGGCAACGATTTGGTCTGTGATTCGATCGCGGCACTTGTACACTTTTCCATATGAACCCTCTCCAACCTTCTCGAGGCGAATGTACCGGTCGCGTCCACGGTAGGCGGTCTCTGGCTCCACAGCCGCCCCCTCTCGTTCAGGGTAGCCCATTGTTTGATCCTGCCCGTTCGAGGTGACGAACATATCTCAACTCCAAAACAAGAAAAAATGAATGATGGCACCAACACAATTTGAATCAACTCGCGAAGTGAACAAGCAAATGAATTGAGTGAAGACACGTGTGGCCCGATGGGGCTTAGTATGGTGCAGTGCCCGCTGATGGATGGATGTGGAATCACACCACAGTCACCAGACTAGCTATCTCGTATACTTGTTGTCCAACACGCTGGAAAAAAACGTGGTTGGGTGCAGAAAGAGAAAGAGGGGAGCAACAAGCAAGTGTACCATCATTCAAACATGGCCTAACTCCTCAACCGTTGTGGCAGGACTCATTGGGCAATTATGTGTAGTGAAGGAGTTTTGTCAGATTCCTCACTCCTCACGGAGCGGGAAAGGGTACGCCCTCCTTTAGAAGGACACGGATTTGATCTCGGAGCCGCGAATAAAGCGCAGCGACGTGGCGGTGCCACCATCCTCGTGGCGCTGTTTCTTCCACGCAGGTACCTCCGCCTCCGCCTCCGTCATGACGCCATCCGTTGTGCTGCCATCCCGGCGCACAAAGCCGTTGTTGCAGAGCGACCAGTTCCGTAGAAGCACATTGCCCAAATCATCCATACTCACCAAAGTGCCTACGAGCAAATCTTCATCAGGCATCATGGACGGGGCAGGGCTCCCATCCGTCACCAGCGAGCAGTGGTGATTCACCACACGTACCAACACCTCCTGTTGGCATGCCGAAGCCACCTGCTGGATTGGATCCATCCAGCTATATGAGAGGAACTGTGTACGGCCTTGCCTCTCAGATGCTTGGGTGTGCTTCCACACAATACTAAGTGCTTGAGATATTGATACAAACAGCAAATATAGAGAAGGGAAAGAAGAGACACTGTACGGTTGCCGCAGAAGAAACAAGATGCAATCATGACCGAGTCGTGCGTCCGTCCATTGGGATATGCACGTACGGCCTCACAAAGGTGAGCTGACTGTTGTGAAGGCAGGGGGGCGCGTATGTACGGTCCCTCTATGGATCATCTATGCATTGGCCTTCACGCAATCCATGAAGGGCCTTGAGAGTGGCTCCGCATTGCTTCTCACCTACTCTCCAAATAGCAGCGCCCGACTGGCCCAGTCAATGGCGTCCTCAATTGCATCTTCCAACACAGCATCCAAGCTGAGGGTGAGGGCCCTCTCCGCAACTCCTGCTCGCCTGGCGTTGACGATGGTGCGCACCCAATCCACGCTCGTGCTGGTGCGACTACGGTGATAGTTAGGGGTTGTGGAGCTGATCCGATTCACGCGTTCTTGGAGGCTGACAGAATCAAACAGATCGCGATGGCGCAGAAGTACATCCCGGAGATTGCGCTCCGTGCAGTCAGAGGCAGAAGCCGAGCGCGCCAATTTCAGCATATTGGAAAATATGAACCGAACATCGCCTGCTGCCAATTGGCTGCCAAAGAGAACCTGCGGGGCCACACGAGATAGCAACGCTACATCCTCTTCTGCTGGTGTGGCGATGTTGGTACCGTGGAGAAGTGAGGTCCACTTCGCATCCAAGCGCACCATAACAACATGACGATAAAAATCGTCGGCTATGCGTTCAGCGAGGGCACTGAGCGCGATGTGCCAATCAAGTGGAAGAGGGTACAGCCGTTGGACGCTGTACATGGAAGCAGCATCGAGGCAGCTACTGGTACCGCTGGTTTCCAGCATGGTGGTGTCCGCGCTCAAGCCTTGGACGATGGACATGTTGCTGTGATGTATTTCGTCCAGGTCCATCGCACTCCCTCGTTGGTTGGCTGCGTGGAGACAAGCCATCATCCCACGCAACAGGGTTTTGCGGATGAACGATGGGCTAAGCTCCTGTACCACCAACGCCAGACTACGAAGCTGGGAGGCACTGCCCACCTCGATGCGGGTTCCATCGAGAAGGAGATCCGAATCCGAGAACGGCGTGTTCATCTTCGACGCACTACCACTGGCCACTACTACCGAGGCCGTACATCGCAAAAGCATTGAGGAAGCAGCTCCATCAACAAGAAATGTGGTGATGAGCTCCACAACATCTTTTTCAGCCATTTGCTTCAAACTATCCATCGTTGCTCCTGGGGAGGCTGATGGCGCCGATGGACGCGCCAGAATAGCTGCAGGACTCTCATCCTGTTTCTCACCTGTAGGAATCATAGAGCTGTACTCCTCTGCACTATGGTCCACAACACCGTAGAGTGCATCAATTTCGTTTGAGTGGCTGGCTTCCTCCTCACCATCGTCATCGGCATTGGCCGACGCACTGGTCTCTGGATAAACGGATGATAATCGCTCTTCACGTTCGCTGGAGGCTGCTGGAGCCTCCCCAATCTCTCCGGAACTCTTTGCCTGCTCCAGATCCTTCAGCGCGCTGACACCCTGGCGTAAAGCTTCGTCAAATATGGAAGCACAGGCGCGAAACACCTCCACCAGGCTCCCTTCAGCACAAGCCTCAGCAGCTTCATGGTGCGACGGACTCTCGGCACTCATTCCATCGCTAAACCCCTCATCATCACTACCAACCGCCTCGGGCACTCGTTCACGTAGTGAGTCCACTCGAAGTGTGGCTACCCCAGCATCCCGACGGAGACGCTCATCCTCGTATGCATTAAATGTACCCACTCCCATGGATAGTGACTCATCCACAATAGAAGTAGCAGCGCGGAGTACCTCAGACAACGTAGCATCATTGGCTTTGGCTTTGAGGCTGTCAGCGGAGGTATCGCGTGCAGCAGATTCAGCCTCCATGCGAGCTATTCCCGCAGCCTCGGCCACCTTGCGAGCTTCTTCCTCATCCTCAGCTTTCTTTCGAGCCAGCGCTTCTTCTTCAGCTATCCTACGAGCTTGTGCGTCAGCTGCAGCTGTTTCACGAGCCAGTTCCTCCTCCTCACCTTGTTGGCGAACCAGCTCTTCAGCCTCTTGGCGAGCTTGTTCATCACGGGCAGCTTGCTGCTCAGCAGCTTCCGCACGGAGACGCTCTTCTGCGTATGCGTTAAACGTACACACACCCATGGATAGTGACTCATCCACAATAGCAGCAGCAGCACTGAGTACCGCGGACACCGTTAACGCGGCATCAGCTTCCTTCCGAGCCATTTCCGAAGCCTCAGCCTGCTTCTGAGCTAGTTCCTCCTCCTCAGCTTGTTTGCGAGCCAGTTCTTCAGCCCGCATTCGAGCAGGTTCAGCGGCTTCAGCTTCCTTCCGAGCAAGTTCAGCGGCTTCAGCCTGCTTCTCAGCTAGTTCCTCCTCCTCAGCTTGTTGGCGAGCCAGCTCTTCAGCCTCTTGGCGAGCTTGTTCATCACGGGCAGCTTGCTGCTCAGCAGCCTCCGCACGGAGACGCTCATCCTCGTATGCATTAAATGTACCCAATCCCATGGATAGTGACTCGTCAACAATAGAGGTAGCAGCGCGGAGTACCTCAGACAACGTAAACGTAGCATCATTGACTTTCAGGCACTCAGCGGAGGCATCGCGTTCAGCAGCTTCAGCTTCTTTAAGTGCTAGCTCCTCCGATGCAGCCGTCATACGAGCTAGCTCCTGAGCTTTAGCCTCTTCACGAGTCAGTTCTTCTTTTTCAGTGATCTTGGCAGCCAGCTCTTTACCTTCAGCTTCTCGACGAAAACATTCATCCTCGTATGCATTAAATGTACACACTCCCATGGACAGTGACTCATCCACAATAGAGGTAGCAACGCGGAGAACCTCAGACAACGTAAACGTGGTATTAGCTTTCTTCTGAGCGAGTTCCTCAGCCTCGTCTCGAGCTATTTGCGCAGCTTCGGCCACCTTGCGAGCTTCTTCCTCATCCTCAGCTTTCTTTCGAGCCAGCTCTTCTTCTTCAGCTATCCTACGACCTTGTGCTTCAGCTGCAGCTGTTTCACGGGCCAGTTCCTCCTCCTCAGCTTGTTTGCGAGCCAGTTCTTCAGCCTGCATTCGAGCAACTTCAGCGGCTTCAGCTTCCTTCCGAGCAAGCTCAGCTGTTTCAGCTTCCCTTCGAGCAAGTTCAGCGGCCTCAGCTTCCTTCCGAGCAAGTTCAGCGGCTTCAGCTTCCCTTCGAGCAAGTTCAGCAGCTTCAGCTTCCTTCCGAGCAAGCTCAGCGGCTTCAGCCTGCTTCTCAGCTAGTTCCTCCTCCTCAGCTTGTTGGCGAGCCAGCTCTTCAGCCTCTTGGCGAGCTTGTTCATCACGGGCAGCTTGCTGCTCAGCAGCCTCCGCACGGAGACGCTCATCCTCGTATGCATTAAATGTACCCAATCCCATGGATAGTGACTCGTCAACAATAGAGGTAGCAGCGCGGAGTACCTCAGAAAACGTAAACGAAGAATCTGCCTCCTCCCGAGCTCTTTCAGCGGCTTCAGCCTGCTGAGCCAGTTCCTCTGCCTGCATTCGAGCTGTTTCAGCGGCTTCAGCTTCCTTACGAGCAAGTTCAGCGGCCTCAGCTTCCTTCCGAGCAGGTTCAGCGGCTTCAGCTTCCCTTCGAGCAGGTTCAGCGGCTTCAGCTTCCGTTCGAGCAAGTTCAGCGGCTTCAGCCTGCTTCTCAGCTAGTTCCTCCTCCTCAGCTTGTTGGCGAGCCAGCTCTTCAGCCTCTTGGCGAGCTTGTTCATCACGGGCAGCTTGCTGCTCAGCAGCCTCCGCACGGAGACGCTCATCCTCGTATGCATTAAACGTACACACACCCATGGACAGTGACTCATCCACAATAGAGGTAGCAGCGCGGAGTACCTCAGACAACGTAAACGTGGTATTAGCTTTCTTCTGAGCGAGTTCCTCAGCCTCGTCTCGAGCTATTTGCGCAGCTTCGGCCACCTTGCGAGCTTCTTCCTCATCCTCAGCTTTCTTTCGAGCCAGCTCTTCTTCTTCAGCTATCCTACGACCTTGTGCTTCAGCTGCAGCTGTTTCACGGGCCAGTTCCTCCTCCTCAGCTTGTTTGCGAGCCAGTTCTTCAGCCTGCATTCGAGCAACTTCAGCGGCTTCAGCTTCCTTACGAGCAAGCTCAGCTGTTTCAGCTTCCCTTCGAGCAAGTTCAGCAGCTTCAGCTTCCCTTCGAGCAAGTTCAGCGGCCTCAGCTTCCTTCCGAGCAAGCTCAGCGGCTTCAGCTTCCTTCCGAGCAAGTTCAGCGGCTTCAGCTTCCTTCCGAGCAAGTTCAGCGGCCTCAGCTTCCTTCCGAGCAAGCTCAGCGGCTTCAGCTTCCTTCCGAGCAAGTTCAGCGGTTTCAGCTTCCTTGAGAGCAAGGTACTCGTGCTCAACCTGATACGAGACACCACGCTGAGTTAGTAAATAGCTGGCATCTGTGGTTTCGTTCCATGTGTGTTGTGGAGTAGTGGGTAGAAGCTCTGACGAGTGGCCACCGCTGTGTAGGGGAGAACACACCGCTGCTGATACGACTGGTGGAGCGTGTAGGGAGTGAGTGCCAAAAGCCGTGTTGGTGGCGGTACCCACTGCGGAGGGCAGTGTTGTGTGATGGTTGTGGAGGATGGCAATGATTCCATCTTTGAAGTCATTTACAATACGGGACATGCGTCGCTCAGACCGATGGACCAGCTCGCGACGAATGAGTGATTCGGCAAGGTGAATGGCAAATCGTGTAGAGTTGCGGTGTGTGTCAATGGAGGGCACGACGGCAGATGGATGTATGCCTGGGTGTGGTAATGGGTTACAGACAACGAGCTGAGTGTCCAGACCGGCTGTGCGCCCCTCGCTTTCCTCGGGAAAGCCCTGAGCCTGCCGAAGGAGCCGCTGTTCTTCTGCGCGCAATGCAAGAACCTGCTCCTTGAGTTTTCGGCGCTCCTCTCGGTTTCCGCCGGTTTCTTTGAGGCGCCTGTACGCCTCCACAAGCATCGTTGTTTGGTGAAGATTTGCCATGAATGCATCTCCATTCTCCTCGCAGCCAGATGGAGTGGCGGACTGCGTTGCTGGAATCCATGACAACGTTTCATGGTGAGGGGGGAGAGGTGGTGAGGTACTGGCGTGGTTTGTTAAAGGGGGTGGCACATGGGGATCGCGATGAGCTGAGCGGTACTGTTTTGTGGAATGGTCTCGTCGCTTCATTCCTTGTGCAGCGACTGATGCTGCATGCGAGAAGGCCCTGGACGAGGCCGTCACAGCTTTTGATGGGTGTACTGGGGAGGATGAGCATCCCAGAGGTTTGGCTGGAGTTGCCCCATGTCCATTGGGAAGTGGCGGCACGTCGCGCTGCGACGGCTTCGCTCGATGACCTCCCAGGGGTGCCCCAACAGTCCCCAGGGGATCTGCATATCGTCCGTTGAGTCGTCTCTTCGCTGCTGTTGGTGCCTCATTTGTAAAGTCTGTGCGGGTGAAGCGCCGATTTTCACCGAGGAGTGGATCCCTTGTGGGTGGAGAGTGGTCCAGCCGCCTGCCATGTGTCCGCGGGCGAGCTAGGGAAGTCATGGCAAGTGAAGATGCGCCAACCGGCATCACGCTATTGGGAGAGGAAGGTATCGAGGTGTAGATGTAAGTTACTCAGCCTGGAAAGTACGGGGTCTCTACAACTGATTTGACGGCCAGCGATGGACGCAGGTTGACGAACAATCGCGGCCGCCAAGAGAAAACGGTAGCAGGAAGTAAATGAAGAGAGTCGTCCTAGGTACGACTTCTTTCTTGCTTCGCTATTGATGGTGTGGATGACACGCAATAAGCGATGATGGTGTGATGTGCGTTGCCACGGCTACTGAAGAAGTTCATGTTGGGTTCGTAACACCACGGGTAAAGAGGGGGGAGAAGTAGAGAAGACATGTGAAGACCACCGCCCATGCAACGAACGTTCACAACGCGAACACATGACAATGCACCAGGCCAACTAGCGTAGCCGAAAAACCACCTCACCGGAAGAAGAAAAAGAGATGGGATCAAGAGGTGTGCCGCAGGCGACTCAGCGCCGCCTACTCGCCCAACTTCGGACTTCCCATCAAGGGGCCCCCTCTCCCTGGGCGGTGTTTACGGTTCGGCTGCACTACCCTACAAAAACGAGAAGAGGTTAGCTACGGTACTGTACAAGCACTGCTGATGATTCCTATCTGCACTGGGACTGGTAGAGAGTGAAGCACGCTCTTCTTGGATGGATAACACCAAAACCTGAAGTTCCCGTCAATCCATCGTCACTCCCTCGCTACGCCCAGCTGGTGGCATACCATCTCACTGCAGCAAGTAGATGGCAAGCGCACACTCCATACACTACCTACTTCCCTCAACCCTAAGCACAAGACACGGGGTACGTACGCAGAGGACAATGACCTCCTTACGCAATCTTCACAACCCCCTTGCTGCCGCCTTGCACAAAAACACGATCCCACGTTTCGGGTAGTTTGTCTAAAGTGGCAGCTGTGGTCATGGGGTACTCAAAGCGCTCAGAACTTAGTGCGTCCAGGACGAACTCCAACTTCGTCTGCCGCTCTGCATAGCTCAGCTTCGCTAAGAATGTAGGGAGAAAAAGCCCCTGCAACGTAACTTCGGAGAAGATCAAGTTGGAACCGGAGACAAAGAGCCCAAAACCGTTCTGTGCTCCGTAGGAAACAACTTCACCACCATGGGCCATCATCTTCAAAAACGTGTCAAAGTCACGCCCACCAACACCATTCAAAAACAGCTTCGCACCGCGCGACGTCGCAGTGGACTTACTGGTCAGCGTTTGGATTTGTTGCTGCATTGCACGTGCACCGCTGGCAGAGTATTCAAAGAGGGGGGTAGAGCTGTACTTGGCGTGGCGCTGCTTCGCCGCAGCAAAACGCTCGCCTGGAGTGCTGGCGGTGAGGACGTGTACGTTCCCTCCATAGGCCTTCTTTGCCAGGGCCGAGACAGCCAAGGAGGTCAAGCTACTGCCACCATTTTGGATCACAACATCTCCAGGTTTGAGTCGCGCGTAGCCCTCCAGAAGTTGTTGCGCTGCGATGAAGTTGGACGCACAAACAGCCAGCGCGGCATGCTTGGCCGGAATCTTGTGAACGAGATCAGCTGGCACCGCAACGTGAGAAGCCCAAGTTCCGTGAATCGGCGCCACCCACACCATATCTCCAGCCTTCACAGCACTCTTCGCGGAAGACGGAACCGAGACCACCTCTCCGACTCCTTCGCATCCACCCACACGCGGGAAGCCAGCCAGCGCAACACGTTTCCTCCCTAAGACAGAGCCATTGATCACTGCCGAATCCACACGATGCAGCGGTGCGGCATGCATCTTCACCACGACGTCTCCTTTTCCTGGATGTGCCGTGAAGTTCTCCAGCTTCAGCACGCTGCTGATTGGCCCGGCACGGGCATAACGCCAGCCTTTGGATGCAACGCTTCCGCTCATTGTCAGGAAAGGCTCAATCAGATGTGATGGAAAGTCACTCCAGCCGAGATAGCGTCGTTGGGCGATACAAAGCTACGATGTTGGAGGGGAACTCAATTGCCCCCCGCTACAGCACTCAGACGGCTTTTATTTGGCTGCTATCAAGAACAAAGGGGAAATATGGAGGGTATTGAACTACAATGGAAACCAAAACATCCACTGAGGGAAGCAGCCCATCATCATCCCCGATGAGCACACAGGCGTGATCTATTTTTTTTCTCTAGCACTACTTCATCGTGTTATTCCCCCACGCACCGCTCTCATGGACACCTCAGAAAGCATGTCATGTGTGTGCAACGTTTTAGCCAGTCGTCGGGAAAGTTAAGAAATGACCACATCTCTCTCTCTCTCACGCGACTTCCAGTTCGTTAGCAAACATGCGGAGGAGGGCTCACTTCTGTAGTTCACTTCTTATCACAATTCATCCCCTACAACACCAATCATTTGGGTATCCACCACATCGCACAGGGGTCATTCCTCCTCAAAAGAACTCCCATTATGCACGACGCCGCCCACAAAAAGAACTCAGAAACGTAAAGGACCTACACTAGTTAATGGAATCAATGCTGCGCAGGATGCTCCACTGTAAAGGGCAGATGCACTTTGCGCAGTCATTCCAAACCCACCACACCATGTCTAAACCACACGCTTGCAAGAGTAGAGCAGGTTCTTGAGCGACTTGATCTCCTTCTCGCTCTTGATGGCGTTCATCTTGGACTGGTAGTGCTGGAGGAACAGGTGAGTGTGCTGCTTCAGCATCTCCTCCACCTCGGCGTTGAGGACGGGGTGGCTGAGGGTGAAGAAGCGGATCACGTAGTTCAGCTGCTGCACGTACATGTAGAAGAACTTGTTCGTCGCAGTGCCGTACATGATGCTCAGGTCACGGTTCACCAGAAGGAACTCGTAGAACTTGGCGTAGTTCACCTTCACATCATCCAGGTAGCCGTTCAGGCAGGCATACAGGGACACAAGGGCATTCATGAAGAATGAGGGGTTCTTCTGGTTGAACAGAGCAACGAAGCGAGCACCACGGATCATGGGCACAGTCTGCACCTGGTTTCCTCCGACAGAGTCCGCAGCGAGCTTACGGTACTCGGCAAGGATACCCTTCAGCTTGCCAGCTACAGCCTTCATGGCCACATTCTGGGCGGAAGAACCCACACGGGACACGGACAGACCGATGTTCACAGCGGGACGCTGGCCACCAGTGAAGAGCTTCGTGTCGAGGTAAATCTGACCGTCAGTAATGGAAATCACGTTGGTCACAATGTACGCCGTCACATCGTTGGACAGGGTCTCCACAATGGGGAGGGCAGTCACGGAACCGCCACCCTTACCAGGGGAAAGCATGGCAGCACGCTCCAGAAGACGGGAGTGCAGGTAGAACACATCACCAGGGTACGCCTCACGGCCGGGAGGGCGGCGGAGGAGAAGGGAAATCTGACGGTAGGCCACGGCCTGCTTGGACAGATCATCGTACACGCAAAGGCAGTGACGGCCGCGCTTCATGAAGTACTCACCCATGGTGACACCAGAGTAGGGGGCAAGGTACTGGAGACCAGCGGGCTCAGCGGCAGTGGCAGCCATCACCGTGGTGTAGCGCAGCGCACCGTAGGAGCGGAGCAGGCGGTGAATACGGGCGACGTTGGAGCAACGCTGACCAATGGACACGTAGATGGAAATCACAGCGTTCTTGGACAGAATCTGCTGGTTGTTGCGCACCTGGTTGATGATGGTGGACACAGCAATGGAGGTCTTACCGGTCTGGCGATCACCCACAATAAGCTCACGCTGACCACGACCGATGGGAATCATCGTATCTACGGCCTTGAAGCCGGTCAGAAGGTTGTAGTTCACGGGAGAGCGGGACACAATGTTGGGAGCACCAGTATCCACCTTACCTAAGTCGGACTGCTCGTCCAGCAGAGCACGGCTGCGGGAGAAGAGACCAACGGGCACCTCGTGGCCGAGGGGGTTCACCACCTTCCCGAGCACGCCGGAACCCACGGGGATGTACAGCAGCTTGCCGGTAGCCATCACCTTCTGGCCAGACTGAACCTCAGTGATGTTATCCATCAGAATGATACCGATACGGCCATCCTTCTCCAAGTTGAACACCAGACCAGCGGCAAAGGTCGTGGGGCTCACCTGAATCATGATGATGGTGTTGTACGCAACACCGGGATTGCCAGGGGCAGGGATGAGGGTGGCAATGGTACCATCAATGGAGTGCACATAGCCGATCATCTCCGTGGCCTTGAAGAAGGACTTCTGGCCAGCCGCGGCAGTCGCGGTGGCAGCGGCAGGGGCCGCCGTCGCGGCAAGGCGCGACAGTGCCGGCGCGCAGAACTTGGAGGCAAAGCGGCGCATGACGGGGTGTGGTTTAGAAAATAGTCGAGAGGTACTAAAGTGAGGTGACGATAATGAAGAAGAGAACGGATATGTGTGCGCGGAAAACACAGGCACGCTGAGCATGTAGAGGTGGAATATGGAAGGGGCGCGGATGCGCCATCCCACCACAGGACTCACTACGGTGACCGTCTTCAAGATCCGCAAACGGCCACCACCTACGGAAGGAGGAGGTCTTTGACAGCACCACCTCCTTCCAGTAGGTGGTCGTTGTTCGACAACCCATCCTACTAATCCTGTACGTTTAAGCACATGGGTAGCCGAGACACATGCCACCACGTTGGCTATTACCTCATTTGGGGAACAGCGTCTGTCTGCAGCATGACTCGCCTTCGTTAACGCTGATGATCAATCTCACCCCCATGGCGCACTTATTCCTACAAAACAAAACAAAACCTTGAGGATTCATTCCTCTCACACGTCCCCTGTAGATATCGGTCCACCTGTGCCACGCAATCACGTAAAACAGTGCACACGTGGAACACATGGGCACAGCAGCGGCCATTCTCCACGTCCTACTTCTTAGACCACACGCTTGCAAGAGTAGAGCAGGTTCTTGAGCGACTTGATCTCCTTCTCGCTCTTGATGGCGTTCATCTTGGACTGGTAGTGCTGGAGGAACAGGTGAGTGTGCTGCTTCAGCATCTCCTCCACCTCGGCGTTGAGGACGGGGTGGCTGAGGGTGAAGAAGCGGATCACGTAGTTCAGCTGCTGCACGTACATGTAGAAGAACTTGTTCGTCGCAGTGCCGTACATGATGCTCAGGTCACGGTTCACCAGAAGGAACTCGTAGAACTTGGCGTAGTTCACCTTCACATCATCCAGGTAGCCGTTCAGGCAGGCATACAGGGACACAAGGGCATTCATGAAGAATGAGGGGTTCTTCTGGTTGAACAGAGCAACGAAGCGAGCACCACGGATCATGGGCACAGTCTGCACCTGGTTTCCTCCGACAGAGTCCGCAGCGAGCTTACGGTACTCGGCAAGGATACCCTTCAGCTTGCCAGCTACAGCCTTCATGGCCACATTCTGGGCGGAAGAACCCACACGGGACACGGACAGACCGATGTTCACAGCGGGACGCTGGCCACCAGTGAAGAGCTTCGTGTCGAGGTAAATCTGACCGTCAGTAATGGAAATCACGTTGGTCACAATGTACGCCGTCACATCGTTGGACAGGGTCTCCACAATGGGGAGGGCAGTCACGGAACCGCCACCCTTACCAGGGGAAAGCATGGCAGCACGCTCCAGAAGACGGGAGTGCAGGTAGAACACATCACCAGGGTACGCCTCACGGCCGGGAGGGCGGCGGAGGAGAAGGGAAATCTGACGGTAGGCCACGGCCTGCTTGGACAGATCATCGTACACGCAAAGGCAGTGACGGCCGCGCTTCATGAAGTACTCACCCATGGTGACACCAGAGTAGGGGGCAAGGTACTGGAGACCAGCGGGCTCAGCGGCAGTGGCAGCCATCACCGTGGTGTAGCGCAGCGCACCGTAGGAGCGGAGCAGGCGGTGAATACGGGCGACGTTGGAGCAACGCTGACCAATGGACACGTAGATGGAAATCACAGCGTTCTTGGACAGAATCTGCTGGTTGTTGCGCACCTGGTTGATGATGGTGGACACAGCAATGGAGGTCTTACCGGTCTGGCGATCACCCACAATAAGCTCACGCTGACCACGACCGATGGGAATCATCGTATCTACGGCCTTGAAGCCGGTCAGAAGGTTGTAGTTCACGGGAGAGCGGGACACAATGTTGGGAGCACCAGTATCCACCTTACCTAAGTCGGACTGCTCGTCCAGCAGAGCACGGCTGCGGGAGAAGAGACCAACGGGCACCTCGTGGCCGAGGGGGTTCACCACCTTCCCGAGCACGCCGGAACCCACGGGGATGTACAGCAGCTTGCCGGTAGCCATCACCTTCTGGCCAGACTGAACCTCAGTGATGTTATCCATCAGAATGATACCGATACGGCCATCCTTCTCCAAGTTGAACACCAGACCAGCGGCAAAGGTCGTGGGGCTCACCTGAATCATGATGATGGTGTTGTACGCAACACCGGGATTGCCAGGGGCAGGGATGAGGGTGGCAATGGTACCATCAATGGAGTGCACATAGCCGATCATCTCCGTGGCCTTGAAGAAGGACTTCTGGCCAGCCGCGGCAGTCGCGGTGGCAGCGGCAGGGGCCGCCGTCGCGGCAAGGCGCGACAGTGCCGGCGCGCAGAACTTAGAGGCAAAGCGGCGCATGACAAGCGTGGTAGACCGTTTCACCAAAAAAAATTGGGGAAATGCGAGGGAAGTGATAATCCTAGAAGAAACAGAACGAAGAGAAGAGAAGGGGAAGAAGAGTGACCATGAACAGTAGGAGACAGCAGTCTACGTGATGAAGTGGCTTAACACCATGCACTGGAATTGGCTGAGCTTAGTCACTCTCACTATCTCAATCCATTCCATGGGCTACCCTAAAAACCGCTGAACTACGAACCCCGCTAGAGGCGGTAGAAGGAGGGGACAAAACCCCACGAAGACAAAGAGCTTGTGATGTGTGGCCTCCGCGCTGTCACCAGTTCTGTTCCTTCCTCGGTTAACATCATGCTCTCATCACTCTTCCCTGTCCAGCGTCCTCAGGACCATCATGGCGCTCTGGGGAATGGGGTGGAAGCATTGGATGTGGTTCGGGGGCCAGTTCTTCACAACCTCCTCCACAAAAACGGAGGTAGGCTCTAGTGATGGGTACACCGATCGGCGGCCCAGCATCACAGCAAAAATGAAGAGCAGTAAGCATTTAGTGGCAAACCGAGCAAAGATCACGAAGTCTCGAAACGAGAGGGTGGCGACGGCCATCTCGCCTGAAAAGACGTAGCGAAACTCACGGCGAAGCTGCTGAAGACGGTATCCAAGAAGTGCCTTTTGGGCAGTGGTGTACTCCTTCCAGACCTCGGTGCAGACGTCCTCTCCTTGAGCTTCACACTGAACTATATGCTGTTTCAGAGGCCCCTCAAGGCGATCCACACTACGGTTTGCTGCAGCAACGGCCATTGTGCATGGCTTGCCTAGCGCACGAATCATCTTGCTCATCGTTGGAGATGGGTTAACAAGTGTGGTGAAGAACAACTGTTGGCACTGATGGTAGAGCACTCCAACCGTCTGTAATCGACACGGAACAAATGAGCTCAAAGGACTACCCTAATCGAATCAACTAATTCGAAAGAAGGTTGGGATAAAGTGGTGAAGGATAAGCGCAAACTACGAGATCGCTCGCTCAGCCCTGAGTACAGTGGGGACGAGGAAGACGGAGATATCTCAGGAATGAAGAAACAGAGAGAGTCCACCCTTGATATATATGAAAAAGAGAAGTCGTTGTGAGATTGCCGCGACGAATGGGGGCAACTTTCACCACAACAGATACCACGAAATGCGAAATGAAACAGGAATGGAGAGGGGAACTGAGGGGTGGGGGGGCAGCAATATGACCTTCATCCTTGAGGAGGCCTCCATCTTGCCATGGAGCGACGGTAGCGAAAAGCACATGCCGTCCATCTGCCGGGGATGCAGATCGAAAGAAAAGAAAAAAACGGACGGTGATATATCAGGAGTGCTCGCTCCCGCCCACAGCTGCAGACGTGTCAACTTCCTGGAAGAAGTTATTGGGAGTGGGAGGTCGCACCTGGTTGTCTGAACGAGATACGTTTGCGCTGCTGGACGAAGAAAAAAAAAGACGGTGGCGCGGTCATGCGGAAGGAAGATGGGAGAGGCTGCAACATATACGAAGTCCTGAGCACCCTCTCTCTGAGCACAAGCGCCGAGACTTGGAGATGAGCAGGTCTCTCCAATCGGTCGCGAATGGGTGTATTCACCGCCAACACGAATCACGGATAGCACACACAGCAATGACGAAAAGAAAAAATATAGTACTGCTGGGGGACAGATGGTGCCGATGTGGACTGTCAGGCATCAGAAGTTGATCACAAAAAGAAACTGTACTCCAGGGAAGGGAGCTTCTCCACCTCTGCAACCCTCAGAGGAACCAGAGAGAAAGAGATAAATAAATAAAAAAAGATATACAAAAGAGCGCTTTGTAGCGTTTTGATGTTGGTGGATTAGGGCGGTACGAGCGTGAGTGCTCGCTGCATTCGCAGGTTTGTGAGTGCAGCCATCCGAACCCACATTCGTAGAAGAGAGACACGGACACTGGTCCGCCCTCTGTCCGGTTGGGGTAGGCTGAGGTGGAGAATGATGATTTATCTTTTCCGCACCATACTCCATCCACGGCCCTCATGGTGAGCGGACAGTTTGTTACGCGCCACCATAATCGCCACCTTCACCCGCCTACCTGGCTGTGCATGTAATTATCAGCAAGCAACCTTCTCACCAGCAGCGCCACAAACCACTACCTTCGATTCGTTTGTTTGGGGAACCAGCCTCCAGTGGTCTACAAGCGGGGAGAATCTTGTCGTGCACCTGTTGCTCTGTAGTGCCTTCTGAGCGGTGGACTCCATTCGGTGCCAGTTCTGCGAGTAGGAGAAGAAGCACCTACTCACATGGTCCAATACATCAAAATACTTACTGTACTGTGATGGCCGGGCCTCACAACAAAGGCGAACCTTACAAGGTAGGCTGCCAAAAGAGAAAAATAAGACCCACTGAGCACAGCACCAACCTTCCAGAAGGGGTTGCAGCAACATAACCAAAAAAAAAAAAAGATCCTTGGATCGAGGAAGCATTCGGTTTGTAAGCTGCCGCAACTCATGGCAACATTACTACTTCCAGAACTCAGCACTGCATGTGTCCACTTCAACGGGAGTTGCAGCAACAGCCGTCAAGTGGGCATCACACTATTCACTGTCGTATCACAACACTGTGGCCATACGCGCAAGAGAATCACTTGCGCCAGTACACGTGAGAGCGAGAGGAGAATCTCTTCACGCCGTTGTGATCATCCCCGACGCCTTCCCATAACAGGGAGACACAAAGAGGCCAGTTCACCATTTCGCGGCGAGCAGCAAGTTAGTTCGAAGGGGGAGAGGAGAAGAACGAGAATGATAGTGAGGCGTACTTCGTCAGAATCCATCGGTTGTGGGTAATAATCATAGAAAAAAAAAAGGGATACATACCGGTTAACGAGAGTGGATAAGAGAGATGGGCACATCCAATTTTGCGGCATGTGTTCCACAGATCCCTCTTTCCTTTCTTCGCGGCATCATCCACTGGGGTGCCGGTGTCCAAAGTTGGCATGTTGTGTGGTTCATGAGGAGAGGAGACCATTGGTAACCATTTGCGATGGGGAGTAGCACAAAAAGGAGCGGTGGAAGGACAGAGTACGCACATTTGCTGCATACCAGAGAATCCTCTCCACGTGGGGAAAAATACGAATATTTTAGAATACGCACTGTGCTCTTCCCCATCAGTTCCCATATTTGCGGCCAGCACCTCTAATTCATTGACTTCACTCGCCGCAGCACCGCCCATTTGGGGAGCTGCTTCTCCGAAAACAAGAAAAGGTAGCACAGAATGCCCGGCGTTGTCATGCAAGCACTGATGAGCGCGCAGCCATAACTGAAGTTACCCTTGTGGGCGGAACTTAAAGCGGCATTAATCGGAGGTGAAGCGAACCCGCCCGCACATCCTGCCACGAAGAGAATACCCATGAACGAGCCCAAATTGGGTCCATGGAAGGTCTTCGCGAGAATGGCGGGCATCACAGCAAACATGCCAGCGGTGCAAAAACCAACAGCAGACATACATGCGGCGAATGCGGCATACGTTCGGCAGAGTATGAGGAGTGCAGAGGACGTACCACCAATCACCGCACACGCGCAGTACACAAAGGGCTCGCTTGTGGCTGAAGCAGCGGCGCCAGCCATGATCGAGCCCACCACCTGGGAAAGTCCCCAAAAGGTGAAGATGGTAGATGCGGTGGAGGTGGAAATCGGGGTAACTTCAGCGTAGACTGTGCCCTCTGCCCCCATGGACGAAACGTACGGCACAGTAATGTAAATGAGTCCGTAGAAGGCAAATCCATAAATGACGAACATGAAAAAATTGACAATAAACTCCAAAGAAAACACGGCGCGGACCATCTCCATGGGAGTCAGACGCCGCAGATTGTAAGGACGCAGCACTTCAAAGTTCTTATCGAGCTTTGAAGGTTTCAGAAAATGGCTGCTATCCTCATCAACGATGCCTGGCAGGAGGGTGGTTGGACAGCTTGCCTCATCCGCAGGATTTGGGACGGCTGGTCCATCCATGTGTGATGGCAGGGGTGGAAAATCATCATCGCTCAGTTGATAAACGCTTGACGGCGCAACAGAAGATCCTTCTGCCACTTCATCGGTGCGCTCATCCGCCTCAGGAGACGTAAAGGCCGGCTCATCGTTGGCAGGCGGCTCGACTCCATACAAGCCGTCGGTTCTGCTCGCGGCTGATCGAGTTTCGTGGATGCCGGAACCACCGTGGGCTTCGTTGAGGTTATCTGACGACTCCTGAGCTTCTTCTTCCGGTGGCGCAATTCGTCGGCAGCTCATGAGGGTTGCCACAATACCAATAGCACAGAATGCAGAAGCCAACTGAAATGTCTTGCGCCAGCCGTAGTCCTCCACCCAGTGGCCAAGAATTGTTGGGATGAAAGCACTTCCAATTCCACCTCCGCAAAAGTTGATGCCCGTTGCTAGGCCAATTCGACGATGAAACCAGGAGCTGGTTGCTGCCGCGCCGGGAGACAGCATAAAAGCTGTGGATATAGATGCCAGCAAACAGTACGAAAATGTTACAGCTATTGCACTGTGAGCAAAGGTAGAGCTGAGCCACAGTCCAGCGAACAGAAGACTTGTGGAAATAAACATCATCAGCCGGGGTGGCACACGATCCACCAGAAATCCAGCGAGAACACCGAATGCTGGCGACAATCCAAGTGAAATAGAATTGCCAAAACTGACCTCAGTTGCAGATGGGTATCCCAATGAAGCATCATTCTGCATATCAGTAGAAAAGATGGAGTAGCTGTTGTCGATGCCGTAGCTCATCATCTGCATCAGAGCTCCAGACACAGCGACCAGGTATCCAAAGTAATGATCCGCTGGCTTTTGCGTCAGCATCAGAACGCGCTCCTTGAGAGTCATCTTCTCCAGGGACTGCGTTAGAGTCAGTCAGAAAAAATGCTGATAAAAAAGAAGGAAACGAAAAAGAAACAAGGAGAGCGAAAATGCGGATTCCTGCTGCTAACGGTTCCCGCCTTCACTGATATGTTCGAGCCTATGTGGCAATCCTAATCAGAGTCAAGCACAGAAAGTCAGAAAGATGCAGACGTAGCTGTTGAGATAAAACCACGCAAACATTCATAGTTCATAGACTGTTTTTTTTCATTTATTTGTGTGTGTGTGTGTGTGTTGTTTTGTGGCCCTTGACTTCATCCCGAAATCACTCGTATCTGTGCACCCGACTTTCCTTTGCGAACTCTTTTCCCTCTTGAAGTAGCTCCGCGACTCTTCGATCTTTTGCCCCGGCAATAGAAGCTTTTTCCTTTCTGAGGTAGCGAAGTGCCATAGAAGCCCTCTTTGCATCGCCTTTTGATCTGACAATAGATCGTGACGTCGCACAGGGCTGTTGAGACAGTGTGCTTGGTGCTTCATTCTTAGCCGAACACGTCCGGTATGAAATAGGAGTACAATCACTTGGTGCATGGTTGGCTGCTTCTCTAAACTTCTGTGTACTGCCTGTGTCACTTCGAAATTTTTTGGCAGAAGATTTCCTTTGAGCACTGGTGAGGTAATCCGTATAGCATCTACCAAACTCCCAACTAAGAGAACAAACTTCACACTGAACTTCACTTTGAAGCTTCAGCAGCGCAGCGTAGTTCCATTCCTGTTGGGCCATCTACAATAGAAATTTACGCCTTTGCGTAGTCAAAATGGCAATAGCAAAAAGGAGCGAAAGCATTACGTAGATTGCGGTCGTTCCTCGGTAATTCAAAGTGGATTTGGAGAAGTACTGGAATAGATGAATTACTCAAGGGGTTATTCGAATGAATGATTAATCTGAAAATTAGCATTATAAAAGGAACGCAAGTCCTTCTCATCCAGTTGCACTACCGTCTGCGGGTGAGAATATATGTATGGCAGGCACTACTCGTTCGCTGCAGCAAGAAACTTGGCCCAAAGCGAGTCATCAGCAGCAATTTCAGAGTCATCGGTGCTGGTTGCCGCAGTGTGAGATGCAGTTGAACTACGGGCGCGCTTTCGTTGCCGTGCCTCCTTCTTTTCTTGAGCTTCCTTGTCGCGCAAAAATGTAGCAACAGTTGCTTCCTCTCTGGGAACAGACATTTGAATCTCTTTTGCCTTGGTTTTCGATGGAATGTCAGAATCTTCTCCAGAATGTTCCGCATCACTTTCGGATGCATCGGAGCTTCCCGAAGTTTCCTCCCCTCCATCTGCACGGTTAATGCTGTCATCCTCCACATTAAATGAGCTGTAATGTTCAATAAGCTTCATCTGCTTCGCCTCAGGTTGCTCCACTGCATCACGATAATGCTTGTTGGACTCAAATGGAGGAGCATTAAACCAGGGCAAGCGGCCACGCTGCCAATCATAAAGCACCATTCGTGCCGCTGCTTCCACATCTGGCAGGCCACCGCTGATCAGTTTGCCACGAAGCTTGGCCAGACGTTCCAAGAAGTCAATGACATCAGTCCATTCGCTTACACCATATGTTGAAGCGATATCTTTTTGTTTCACGATTTGAAGAACTGTGTCAACAACATCCGTTTTGTCAGCATTTCCTAATCGCTCAACTCGCACAACCCCTTTAAGTACTGCCTGGACATCATTATTTGACTCTCTGTCATACACCACACCAGGGCAATCAATGAGGAAAATGCTTCGCGTAAGCGCAACGTATTGCCAAACTTTCGTTTCGCCAGGAATGGGGGCAACTTTGCATACTGATTTTCTGCGCAAAGTATTGATGAGGGAGCTCTTGCCAACGTTGGGGTACCCAATAACGCCAACAGAAATTGGCGTTTTTGTCCGCTTGCTTCCGCGGTGCGTGACGTTATGAAGTTTTGCAAACTGCCTAAGAAGGGAAATTACATTTCCCTTTCCAAAAGGATGGTTTACGCTGGCATGAAATGCGATTGTTGGGTAGTCCTTACTAAGAACTTGCAGCCATCGCGCAGTTGCCCACAACGGTACAAGGTCGCATTTGTTAAGCACAAGAACGAAGTGTTTGTACTTCTTTTCTCTGCGCATGTAGTCCTCAAGAAATGCACTTCGAGTACCCATCGGATCTCTGGCATCAACAACGTATAGGACTACGTCTGAACTATCAATTACTTTGTAAAGCTCACACCAAATCCTATTTGACTGTCCCTTTGTGAGCAGGATGCCGTTCTTCGATTTGTCATGTCTGGGATCTTCAGAATTTCTCACCAGGTCTCGATCTTTCTCCTGTTTTCCCTGAGAATATGAATCACTCTTCACAGAAGCTTCATTCACAAGGCTCTGAACGTCCATCGCATTGAGCCGCACACGCTTTCGATTGGCCTTGTCACCGAAAGTTTTGTCCCACTCCATTTCCTTGCGAATACTCCCATCCGCATTTTTTGGCTCTTCCAGCAAGCTGAGAGGAAGTTTGGACTGCTTGATGATAACACTGTACGGATCGCGGTACTTGGCTCCCATTTCTTCACGAAATTTCTTTAACGCGTCCTGACCAATAGTTCTTGTGTTACCAAACCAGCGGCGATCTGGCGCAATTCGGGCCATTTGAGTCTCAACACGATCTGATGCCTTCAGGACACTTCCTCTCACAATGTTTCCCTTCTCATCGCGCTTGATTTTTGACTTGTACATCTTCAGACGCTTAATTGTTCGCTGATCACGAAGACTTGTTTTGTTGGGGTCAGTGCGGCGGTTGGGGTTCGTCGGGGCGAGAAGCCCCTTCCCCGCCTTCTTTCCTGGTTTTCCCATCCGAACGACTTCTCAGCCTTGTGAACGAGGAAAAAAAACTGATAAAGAGAAAAGGAAAAAGAAGGGTGTGATTTGCAATTTGAATATTATCAGTCACACAAAATTGATTGCCCAGATATTTTAAGACGATGTGCTTGACGCACCGCATTAATTAGGTGGCACACTTTGTTTCAAGACTCCAGACTTGCATATAGATATAAAAGAATCAGTTTTTCAGCTCAAATTAATCCAATGTGGGTTTCAGGGAATCTTCCATCCACGGGTATTCACTGGGCAATTTGTTCAGATCCTCCTGAGTGATCGTGCCATCTTCACACCCCATTATCTCTGAAATAATTGCCTGATCCTCTTCTCCCCTCAGTTTGCAGCCGATCACAATGCAAAGAAAGTCAACAAGACCAGGCAGTGCATACCTTTCCGCGGCAATAACTGTTGGGACCAGATTTTTTGTTGGCTGCGAAAGAATGCACTCCCTATAGAATGCTTTATCCCACTTGTCAGTGGCAACGTACAAAAAATCGTGGAATAGACAGGGCTTCGCAAGTGGGCTGGCAGCTTTTCCAGAGACGCCATATTGGCATGTCCAATGGATGAGCGTGCACAGGGTACCGGCCGAAATATCCATTTCAGGAATTTCGTCTCCTCCTCTCGGAATGAATGGGCATGCGTTAGCCTGACGTTCCTCCATCTCAATATACGAATCGCTGCAGTGAACGAGGACGTAGTCATCTCTTTTGCGTGGGACGAAGCTAATACTCTGAGCGAGTATACGGGGATAGGCAGAGATCAGTTCGGTCATTGTGGAGAGATGTAACTGGAGATCTTTGAGTTTTATGTTGAGAGGGAGGAAAACACGAATGATGTAAACAGCGCCAATGTGCATTACGTTGGTCAATATATTACCTTCAATTGCTTGTCCGGCTTCAAACCGCTGATCATGCACATCTTCAGTACAAGTTCTCGCATAACGCATGTACCAGCGGTCAACATAGACCCCAGCCACTCCAACCAGCGCACCACGTCAACATCATGTTGTTCCTGAAATGAGACAGCCCCATGAGCCACCACGAAAAGTGGAGGCGGGGCCAGCCACCCATCCCGCCCACACACACAAACAATTCCAATCATCAAAAAAAAGTACGGCGGCGAGGGGATTCCAACCCCCCCCCTCCGAATAAACACAAAAGCGCGGGGCAGCGCAATCGATTGGCCCGCGGCCACCTGCGCCGCGCAAAGGTTGGGAACGAAGCAAATGGCGCGACCAAACCCCCCGGGCGGCCCGACAGGGGGGCGGCCACAAGGCGGCACCGCACCCCCCCCCCCGCGCAGAAAAAAAAACCGCCCGCGCGAAAAGCGACCGGCTCATTTGGGAATGCGGGGGGGGGGGGGTTTCCCCGCCGCGGAAAAACAATACCGCAAAAGTTCCCCGCAAAAGTTCCCCCACGAGAAACCCCCAGGAAAGCGATTCAGGGCGAGGGAATAACCACGGGGATGGGGCCGAAATCCCGCCGCATTTCCATGAAAACATGTAATTTCTCGAAATCCATTTGGCCAAAACGGCCGCCGAAAGGTGCCGAATCGCGGTGAAACTAAAAAAAAAAAGAATTGTGGCGCCACCAAAAATCACGTGGAGGTTCAAGAGCGCCAGGGGCAATGGGCAAAATAACTTGTATAAAAATAATTTGATCGCCCCCCCCCCATTCCGCAGCACGCCGCGCGAATTCCAAGGCGGCGGGGAAACAAATCGCACCCCCGCCCCCCCCCCGAACTAACGCGGCGCGCGATGAAAAAGGCAGCCCACCCCCGCATTCTTTGATTTCCCGGCGTCCCTTTCCCAACCCGCGCCGGAAGTTGGGTTTCCCGCAATTCCTTATCAGTACCCCGCGCCGCCCGCCGCCGGGGGGCCTGGCGCCAAAAATGCGCAGAGCCCCCCCC